>JAHDVE020007163.1:0-42882 GCA_022606495.2 Halesus radiatus | reverse complement strand
AGAGACGAGAGACGAGAGACGAGAGACGAGAGACGAGAGACGAGAGACGAGAGACGAGAGACGAGAGACGAGAGACGAGAGACGAGAGACGAGAGACGAGAGACGAGAGACGAGAGACGAGAGACGAGAGACGAGAGACGAGAGACGAGAGAATTCGACAATGAATTGACACTTTAATAAAATTAGTGAGTGTCAAAAGTTATCTTAGGTCACAACATAATTCGATTTCAGAAGGGTAAAGACATGGTTCTCGATGAAATATAAAATTTCCATTTCCTTTTAAATGAATATTTGTACTTATTTATTACGGTATGCTCCCTATCGCATACCGTAATTTCATTCGAAGATTTTCCTAAAACCGTTCTTCGTTAATATTTCTAAGAATTATTCGGTGCTACCAGATGTCGCAAAATTAACACTCTTCTTCATAATACATTACTAGGTTTGATTAGTCCAAAATACATGTTTTGATATTTACACCATTATAAATACTTAGTTAAGCTCTACGTCAGAGACAATATTACTCAAAGGTCATTTCATATAGAGCTTTTCGACAATCATTGCGATATCAATTTATGGTAGAAATTAATTTACCAGTTGTTTTCAGGGGTCATTTGAAAGAAAAACAATTTAACCCTCTTGAGTTTTTGTAAACTGTCACAAAATAAGGAGTTTGAAGAGAGATTTTCCAGAAAACGAATGATCGATGTCGTCAAAATACATTTTATTAAGTTTTAAATGCATAACCCTTTTAACCGGAACAAACATTTATTATTATTAAACACCCGAGAAGAGAAAAACTGTAAAAGTAAGAGATAAGATTGATTAAATAATTAAGAGGAACGGCTGCGAGGCCTATTTCATACAAAATTTAATTTTGGATTTGAGGCTTAAATACTCGACTAAACCTAATGATCTTTTTTTTTCATCAAAAAGAATAGTAAATACCTAGTACTGATTAGAAGTAATTTATTTATTTTTGTTTTACATTATGAAATATAGGCCATTAAAGGAATTGATTTTTCGCGATTTTAGAGGCACCTAGAACAATTATTTGGGGGCTAACGGTGATAATAATTTTCTAAGTTACCTGTAAAATTATGATTTTTTTCATAACATATACTCGTATACGAGTATACTTCATAATTTAGACAAAAAATAAATAAAATTCTTCTCATTCGTATTAGATATTTACTAAACCTTTAATTAAAAAACAAATATATATAAATCATTCAGTTTGGATGGGTATTTTGGCCTCAAATTCAAAATTGAGTTATTTATGAAACAGTTAGCGCAGTCGTTCTTCTTAACCAGTATCAGAAAGAATTTTCTTAGTATCAGTATTACAAACTGCCCTAGTTTTATTTGAATTTTGGCTCGTCCGTGCGGCTTTTAGCCGTATTAAAAATATTGTTTATGGCTCTGTTGTGGTAAACACCTACTGAAATGGCGTCCATATATCATGTTATGGCAATACTATAATGTAGGCTAGCTTCCTGAACTCGGCGGAAGTAAGCCATTGATACATGTAGGCAATATGCAAGACTTTAAGGTGGATAAAGAAGGCTCAAGGGTAGCGAGGAGTCGATAGCAGAAATATAAGTAGGGCTTCTTTATATGTCAAAATACTGAGAAATATTTTAAACATTTTTCGGTAATCATTCCGTACCAGAAGAAGCAAATTAGGGATGAGTTTGCAAACTAATTGACTCCAAACTCAGAGGTCGTGGGTTTAAAATTCCGACGAGTTTAAATAGAAATAAAAGTTACCTCAATAACAGTGGCGTGCATTGCTCTGTGGCCAAAGGTAGGCAGTGTGCAGTTTTTCATTGAATTTTTTTTTTATTTTTTTTATATGAATACCTCACAAGAGTCCCAACTGTTCCCAACCGTCTGGAGCCAGTGAGACTATGGCATTCCCAATTGGGGAATGTTGTGAGGCTGAAGGTATTTGGGGGGAGGGGAAGGAGAAGGGGAGAGGAAGGTTGGGAATACCTGGCTATTCAGATCTGGTCACCAAACACGGCTAAAAGCCATTTCAAGCAACGTTTCAATTCTGAATGGTGGTCTTTCACCAGGGCGATACTGAGAGTATCTTCCACTCTGGAACGTGCGCAAATATACTATATATTATTTTTAAATTAATTAATTGCGAAACAACACAAATTAATTAAATAAAAATTACTTGCGCACGCCGGGATTTGAACCCGCGACCTTCCGATTCGTAGTCGAGAGCCTTACCCCTCGACCATGGAGGCCGTCAAAAAATATTTGAAAATGCTTATTTTATTATCATCTTTCGTTGATTTGTGGTCGCCAAGTGAATAAACGGGCTGACAAGTTCCTTACAAAATTGTTAGAAAAGTAAATTTTTGTTAGAAATTTTGTCGTATTTTTTGATTATCGCTTATTTAATTTATTTGGTTCGTTTTTCTATAGGGTTCACAGTTTTTCAGCTTTTATGCACGGCTTATAATGACTTTCAATACACACGTTACTTAATTAATTATTAATTGTTTTTGTGTTTAATTCGTAGAACTCCATTTAATTTTTTAATTTAAATAAAAGCACGTCTTCAAAATTCGCAAAACATCTTTTAGTAAATAATCACTTTCCGCTTGACAACAACACACCTAAACCCTTATATATAGAAAGAAAGGGCCTAAGATTAAATTTGCTTGAACAATTAGAAATTAACCAAAGAACTAACGACCCTAATATAACATTAATTAATAAAGTAAGGAAAATTATATACTCACCGCTTCTCAGTATGTTCTTCTCACATTATCAAAACAATACAACACATTAAATAAATCTATTAAGAAAACATTGTCAGTTAAATACGAGTAAAAACACATTATAAATGTGAAAACCTCACAGAATTCAGGATTTTAATTGCTTTCTAACTAAATCGGTTTTACCGGTAATAAATCATTAACCATCCATCCAAATTTTTAAAAAAGTGGGGGTAAATTAAATCATATAAATCAGTCGTCGCAATGTGGATTAACCACAGTTTGAAAATGGCCTTAAACGCCGGAACAGCTGTCACAATAATAACAACTAAAAATACTCGCAGAACTTAATAACATTATTAAATTTGATTCACATTAAATTCTTAAACACACGTTACTTGTTCGATATTGAAATGTACTCTTTTTAACCAGGTTTTTCTCGTATTCTTCTTCGTCCGGTGTTCCATGTTAATATCTCCATAAATATAATTCATTCATTACCCATATTCTCCACCATAAACTACTAAAATAGTACATGTAGCATCTTCCTAACTATCTAGTGAGTCCCTTTTCTCAAATAACACCAACCTGCAACGAAGGGAAACGAAGATAAATGGAATTAATCTCAACTTTTTATTTGTGGATGACGAAAAATCCCAATGGATTCGATCAATTTGTTGGAGGACTTTTCTAGTATTCCAATTTTTAATATTTTATAGTCTGCTACAAATTCCCGACTGAAAATCCTATTTCAGTATTAAACCGATTCTAATTAGATACGAGTTAACACCCCGAGTTTGACTGCCTAATAAACCTGCCTAGATATTAACAATTTTCACAATAAACTAGAGGTATATACACGAAATACAAAATTCTACGTGGTAAGCGAATAATACCTGGCATTATGCCGTAGGTACTAGAACTTTCGTAGGTATTTAGAGGCTTTATGTCAGGTTGAGCCAAAGCTTCGAAATGTCAACCTCGTTATTAATTAAATATTAAACGAAATTGGGGTAGATTACGTTCTTTATAAGACTTTCCGTTCTACTTGAATGTGTCCCATTTTTGCGAGGTAAACAAAAGAATAGGAGTTGCTTTGACAGGTGGATAATTGGAGGGAAACGAAGCTTTGGGATGGAAACACAGGATGGGGTTCTAGCTTCGTTGTATGAGAGGATTGTGCTTAAATGAATGGAAATGATGGAATAATTGTAATGCGAGGATAATTTACCGCAGACAAAGAAAATTGTGGATTTATTATTTATATGAAAATAACCGGGTGGTGTACTCGTGTATATATATACACTCGAAAATGTTAAACGTCGATTTCTGCACCATGAGGTATCATGAAAATATTTATTTATGTATATACCAGGTGATGTGTACCCGGCCTTGCTCGGGATATTTTTTTTTTTGGAATAACGTGATGAGTTACCGGGAGAGGGACGTCGGAGAGTTTTTTTTTTATTAACTCAAAATAATGATAGTTTTATTACGCAATACGATAAACATAATGTTGTTAAATAGAAAAATATTTATTAGTAATTTTTAAAATTTACACAAGCTTAGCATTTTTCAAAATCTAATATTGATTTTTTCTTACCGTCCCATTGTTTGTTTCACAAAATATTTAAAATACGAATATGATTTTTAAAGTGGAGAAAAGTATGTTTAATCATTTATCGGTGCGTTTTTGTAAATTAACGTAACCAGAAATTTGTAATCCGTATTACAAAAAAAAAAACAAAGAAACATTTATTTGAAAATTTTATTTCATTCCACACATTAATTTTCTCAAAATGTCTAAATAATATACTTCTTAAGTAGGTATCTACTCGTGTTTTCTATTTTGAAAATATTCTACCCAAATAAACCTTCTTCATTTGAATATGTAATCTGTGGCTAACCAGACTGGCATATCTATAGACTTACCTCAATATAACATGGCGGGTTCATTGTTTTTCAGAATAATTTTGAAACGTTATAGCAACAGTTATACATATCGGATTTCATTCAAACTACTCTCTAAACCTTCCGGGCAGCAATGTGAACAAACTGTGGTATTTTAAGCGAAACCGGCCAAATAATTTTCGAGAAAATCGAGGACAGACAGACAAACATTCATTTTTATATACAGAGAAGATATATTGAGGAAACTTCACTGATTTACGCAACAAAGCGATAAATCAATTTTGTAAAAATGTATATAATATTATAACTGTATCGGACGTTTCGGGGTCCGATATAGTTAACATGGTGCGCCGGTGCACGTGCACTTGAAAGTGTTGAGAAAAATGGAAGACGATAACTATCGTTCATAAAACGTCATCGTTTTCTATTTCCCCCATTACCTCATCCGATAAAATATCTATAAGTTTTCCAAAAAAATCAATCAAATACATATTAAGTAGAATCATTTGTACTAAAACTTATGTTTATTTGTGCATCGAGAATTTTAAGGAACTGAGGGTCTGGCAAAGGATTATTCTTTCTTTTTTTTTTTTACATGAATACCGCACAAGAGTCCCTACTGCTCCCAACCGTCTGGAGGCAGTGAGACTATGGCATCCCCAATTGGGGAATGTTGTGAGGTTGAAGGTATTCGGGAGGGGAAGGAGAAGGGGAAGAGGAAGGTGGGGAAATACCTGGCTATTCAGATCTGGTCACCAAACACGGATAAATGCCATTTCAAGCAACGTTTCAATTCTGAATGGTGGTCTTTCACCAGGGCGATACTGAGTATCTTCCACTCTGCAATGTGCGCACATATACCATATATTATTTTGAATTAATTAATTGTGAAACAACACAAATTAATTAATTAAAATTTACTTGCGCATGCCGGGATTTGAACCCGTGACCTTCGGATTCGTAGTCGAGAGCCTTACCCCTCGACCATGGAGGCCGTCTTTATTCTTATTTATTTTATTCTGCCTTACTTATTTAAACTGGGCATTCTTGAAAGTGACAAAACGCACGAGCATCTTTTTTTCTGTCAGCAACGTCACCAAGGTTGAGTGATCTAAAATCCACTCCAAGTTTGGAGAACGCGAATAAAATATAATCTTTATGTATTTGCAACCTAGAGAGTGTCTCATAAAATAATTAATCTTGCAATCATACAAAAATACAGCAGCCAAATATATGAGAATTAATTGACGATAATATATATGTAGAAAATAATTAAACGGTTAACCGCTTCATGCTAGGGTTTTTTTCACAAAAATATAATTAAAGACATCAGGTTATTTTTTAATTTTATTTTTTTATTTAAAGAGGTTACATAATTTAGAAGCTGCCCAGTTAAAAAGAACGCAATAAAAAATCGAAAAAAAACCTAATATTAAAAAAAAATATGTTTAACTATAATAATAAAAAATAAATAAAACAAATCGAACTATGATAAGTTAAAACAAAATAAACGATTTGCGTAAACTTCTATGAGCGTCAAGTCGCAACTGGCGAGCTCAGTTTGTTTGTTTATCTTATGTAACGCAAACAAGTCGAAACAAGCGAGCAGTGCTCGGGTTGGTGTGATAAGACACATGCGCCGCCATTATTTATAATAGATAAATTGGGAGAGTATGAGTAAGTATAGGTAAGGCAGAGGATCTGGGTTCGATTCCTGGTTGCAACCGT
The DNA here is from genome assembly GCA_022606495.2 of Halesus radiatus. Classification (NCBI taxonomy): domain Eukaryota; kingdom Metazoa; phylum Arthropoda; class Insecta; order Trichoptera; family Limnephilidae; genus Halesus; species Halesus radiatus. Next base: position 36,508 of record JAHDVE020007163.1, on the reverse strand, counting down.
TATCTTTTTTTTGTATTTGTTTTTTTCTCTGTTTCATATTTCATTTGAGATTTGGTAATATTAATCTTATCATCTTTTTAAAATTTTTAATACTCTTATTAAAATAACGATTTTTTGTGGCTTCATTAATTAAAAAAAAAATTTCACATATCGGAACATCATAAAAATTTAAATGCTGGGTCTTAGCGGATATATTTCACAAAAACTGCAAAGGATTTAAATCACAAGATACGATTATAAGGACAACACGTCTTAAAACACTCCGCCCAAATGGTAAAATATTTGTAATGTGAAAGGAGCAGAAGGATTTTTGTATATTGTGGCGGACAGCCCGACATTTTAGCTGGATAACACTAGAAAGCTTGATTGGATAAACCTTTTGGTTCTGAAGGATTTCGTTGTGGTCGTAAATCACGCCCCTGTTTTGTGATTTTCTCAAGGATTGCGAAAATTAGTATATGCGGGCAGGTTTTCGCAGTTTTGTTGTACAGAGTGGAAGATACTCTCAGTGTCGCCCTGATGAAAGACCACCATTCAGAATTGAAACGTTGCTTGAAATGGCTTTTAGCCATGTTTGGTGACCAGATCTGAATAGCCAGGTATTTCCCCACCTTCCTCTCCCCATTCCCCTTCTCCTTCCCCTTCCAAATACCTTCAACCTCACAACATTCCCCAATTGGGAATGCCATAGTCCCACTGGCTCTAGACGGTTGGGAGCAGTTGGGACTCTTGTGCGGTATTCATATAAAAATAAATTTTAAATTTGTATGTTTCTACGTTAGTTTTAACGTTTAAACGATATGTGTATGGGACAGTAAGCTTTTTGACAATAAATGAATAAATAAATTTATATTATAATTATGGCGAGCCACAAAGTAAATGCCTTTTACGAATAAGTAAATATTGTAAATTTGAATGTGGGGATTTCAACACCATCGACATCTTAAAATTTGAATGTCAGTATATTTGAATCTCGTTCCAGAGTAAAATATACTCTCAGTCCAACCTTGGAGAGATACCACTCTTCCGAAACGAAACGTTGCTGCGCTTGAAATGACTTATGCCATGTTTAGCGACCGGGATTCAGATCTGCACTTTAAAGATAGGCAGGCACTTCACAGCTTTTATTTTCCGTTACTCCTTCGCCAATTTTCTTCAGGCCCACAATACAAGATATAATGCAAAAATCACAACCGGCTTAAATAACAAAGTTCTACGAAAACATTATTGTTAACCAAAGTGGGGAAGGGAGAACGCTTTCTCTTGTTTTAGAAACATCGCGGCCTTGTTGCTTAAAGTCCATAAACATGCTAGAGAAATCGAAATTTAAAGTTTGATATTCTCTCTAATATCAGGCTTACTAAAAATTTGTTCCAGCTTATAATTATTATGTTACTAAAATAGCATTACGGAGATCGGAGGACGTACAAAATTTCTCGCAGACGTAGATTATTCAAAGAAATACACACAATTTATGGCCAGTCCATTTATTTAAAACTCGAGCTTGCACAACTTTTGGCAACAACTTCGCAGTTTATACGTTTTGACAGTGAAGTAAATCACGAAGGAATGATATGAAAAAAAAATCTAATGGAATGAGAAAAAGTATAGGTTGGTGTAAGCGACCATTGTCGTTACAAGACTGTAAACATGTAGGGTGCTGGTCAAGTCACTTTTTATGCTTCTGGGGGTACGGGGCCGACTATCCTTCAGGCAGGTTCAGGAATCCTTCAGGTGGGAGGCAGGAGAAGTGAAAGACTTTCTTACAAGATGTGACTGGGTCACGATTGCTCGTCCGAGTGTGACTCCTGCGGTGGTGGATATGTGCCTTGATGGGATCACGGCGTTGGAGGGCAGGAGGCGAAGGGCACTCGACTGCACTCGAACGGTGGGCGTTGGGGTTCGGCGGTTCCTGCCGAGTTTTCTCGCAGCGTCTCAGGCTGGGGATGCAAGTGGCCTGCTTGCTTTGTAGGAGACGGGAGTCTCGACTACGACCACTGGCCGGACGGTCTCTACTCACTCGTCTCTGTTCACTACTGACTTTGCTTCGGCCAAAGTCCCCCTTTTAATCACATCCGAACTATTCTTCGGGTTCCTTCGTGAACTACGAACTGTGGCTCGGTGGCTTTTAATTAGTTCGCTGTTAATCCCCGTAACTGCCTTTTTCTGGCGACTGCGAAATTCCCGGGATTTAAAGCCGGGCGTTTGTAAATTACCCTCAGGTAAACAGACCTCGGGTACCGTATTATGGATTAGAATAAATCGGTGTTTCCCGCACTTATGGCTTGTATCAACATAATGTCGCAAAATTAGAATCCTAAGAATCATGATAATTACGATCAAACGATCAAACGATCACGTCGGTTACACTCCCCCCGTGCAGTGAAACTGGACTAATTTTCATCCAGACGTGTTCGTCGTTGTCCACGGCGGCCGGAAACGCTCCCCCCATCGGGAATAATAGACGGGGCGATGTCGCGTCTCCTGAGAAGACAGCGGGCTTCTGGGATCCGCGTATAATCCTGCGGGATCGGGTCTGTGGCCAGGATGGTGTGATGCTGTACACCTGAGTGCGGCAGCTATCGTCTCCTCGGCGGGGCCCGCCTATAGCAGGGCTGCGTGCAGAGCCAGACACTTCGGGGTCGGGCAATGCGAGGCTGCGCACTTCAGGGCAGCAGTTGTTGTCATGGAGACGGGGCCCGCCTATAGCAGGGCCGTGGGCAGAGCCAGACACTTCAGGGTCAGGCAATGCGCAGCTGCAAACTTCAGGGCAGCAGTTGTTGTCATGGAGACGGGGCCCGCCTATAGCAGGGCCGTGAGCAGAGCCAGACACATCAGGGTCAGGCAATGCGCAGCTGCACACTTCAGGGCAGCCGTCGTTGTCGAGTGGATGGGGCCCGCCTATAGCAGGGCCGTGGGCAGAGCCAGACACTTCAGGGTCAGGCAATGCGCAGCTGCAAACTTCAGGGCAGCAGTTGTTGTCATGGAGACGGGGCCCGCCTATAGCAGGGCCGTGAGCAGAGCCAGACACTTCGGGGTCGGGCAATGCGCAGCTGCACACTTCAGGGCAGCCGTCGTTGTCGAGTGGATGGGGCTCGCCTATAGCAGGGCCGTGTGCAGAGCCAGACACTTCGGGGTCGGGCTGTGCGAGGCTGCACACTTCAGGGAAGCAGTCATTGTTGTGTAGATGGGGCCCGCCTATAGCAGGGCCGTGAGCAGAGCCAGACACTTCGGGGTCGGGCAATGCGCAGCTGCACACTTCAGGGCAGCCGTCGTTGTCGAGTAGATGGGGCTCGCCTATAGCAGGGCCGTGAGCAGAGCCAGACACTTCGGGGTCAGGCAATGCGATGCTGCATTCTTCAGGGCGGCAGTCATTGTCATGTCGATGGGGCCCGCCTATAGCAGGGCCATGTGCAGCGCCGAATACTTCGGGATCGGGCGGTGCGAGGCTGCGCACCTCCGGGCAGCAGTTGTTGTGACGGGGCCCGCCTATAGCAGGGCCGTGTGCAGCGCCGGATACTTCGGGATCGGGCGGTGCAAGGCTGCGCACTTCCGGGTTTGTGTCAGTGCTCAACAGCAAAGGGAGCCCAGACGCGGCGATCAGTTGCTCGATCTGCCTGTTTCGTTTTCTTATTTCTTGCAACTCTGCTCGCATCCGACGGATTATTTCTTTCTTGGAATCCGCAGAGGCTACTGTGCTCCGTGTCGTGTCGGTATTTGTGGCTAGAGCCGCTGCCGTAACAGCTCGTGCTCTAGAATCCCAGGCGGCCGTACTTGCTTGTTCGGGAACGTGTGTCGCTGGGTCGATGGTAACCGGGCCGAGGGGTGCCGGGCCGAGGGGTGCCGGGCCGAGGGGTGCGGGGCCAGAGACTGCAGCGCCGAGCGCTACAGAATTGTAACTATAGTCATTCCGTTCGAGCCCGCGGGGAGTGAGGTTGTAAGCAGCTGGGCTGCCATGTAATGCACCGGGCGCTGCGGGGGCAGGGGGCGTAAGACCGGGCCCTACAGCGTAGTGGCGGCTAGCATCCTTTCGCTTGTGGTCGTGGGAAGCGAGGTCCGATGTAGCTCCGCCGGCGTATGACGTGTCGAGCGCTGCGGGTCGTGCTGGGCCGGACATTTCCGGCTGCGGCCGCTGTGTTCCGCCATTTTGTAATGTGCGGAATGCTTCCACCATTAATGCAGCAATATGGGAGAGCGGGTCCGCTCTGTTCTTCGCCCAATTTTGGGTTCGACGCGCCGAGTCATCCGTTGTAGTTTGACCCGGGAATGTCGCGTTCGCGTTTGTGGGCTGCGGTTGACAGGGCTGCAGAGGGGTCGTTTGGCCGTGCATCGAGGCGTGTGATGCTGGAAGCCGGTACTCTGCGCCTTGTGGGGCGCCTTGTGGGGCGCCTTGTGTGAAGCCTTGTGGGGCGCCTTGTGTGGCCGTACACTTCTGGGTAACGGCCGGTGACATCTTGTTAGATCACCTGGGTAGCGGCTGGGTACTAGATCCGTAGTCCGGGGATCACTATGTGACTTGATCCGGCTCGAAGGACCACTTGTAAGCGACCATTGTCGTTACAAGACTGTAAACATGTAGGGTGCTGGTCAAGTCACTTTTTATGCTTCTGGGGGTACGGGGCCAACTATCCTTCAGGCAGGTTCAGGAATCCTTCAGGTGGGAGGCAGGAGAAGTGAAAGACTTTCTTACAAGATGTGACTGGGTACGAGTCACGATTGCTCGTCCGAGTGTGACTCCTGCGGTGGTGGATATGTGCCTTGATGGGATCACGGCGTTGGAGGGCAGGAGGCGAAGGGCACTCGACTGCACTCGAACGGTGGGCGTTGGGGTTCGGCGGTTCCTGCCGAGTTTTCTCGCAGCGTCTCAGGCTGGGGATGCAAGTGGCCTGCTTGCTTTGTAGGAGACGGGAGTCTCGACTACGACCACTGGCCGGACGGTCTCTACTCACTCGTCTCTGTTCACTACTGACTTTGCTTCGGCCAAAGTCCCCCTTTTTAATCACATCCGAACTATTCTTCGGGTTCCTTCGTAAACTACGAACTGTGGCTCGGTGGCTTTTAATTAGTTCGCTGTTAATCCCCGTAACTGCCTTTTTCTGGCGACTGCGAAATTCCCGGGATTTAAAGCCGGGCGTTTGTAAATTACCCTCAGGTAAACAGACCTCGGGTACCGTATTATGGATTAGAATAAATCGGTGTTTCCCGCACTTATGGCTTGTATCAACATAATGTCGCAAAATTAGAATCCTAAGAATCATGATAATTACGATCAAACGATCACGTCGGTTACAGTTGGTGATAACGAAAAAGGAAAATAAAAAGTGCAATCGAATGAGAATTTGTGAACTTTTTTAATCATTTTGTTTTTAAATTTCTTAGAATCTCCAAAATAATTAGATTTTAAACGTATTTTTTTTCTTCACATAGGAACTATAAAAATAAATTATTATTTTAGGAAATTAATGCATTTGAGGAATAAGTGTTAATTGATTCGTACGAGTTGCGTGTATTAATATTTAATATAAGGAAAACCAAAGGAGTGGTTGTTACAATCTGTGATTAATTATGCGACTCGCCAATGTTGATTGAATTGTATAACTGTTTTAAAGGATATGATTTATTTGTATAACTGTTATAAAAGGTTATGATTTATTTATATAACTGTTGTAAAAGGTTATGATTGTTTTGTATAACTGTTTTAAAGGATACGATTTATTTGTATAACTGTTATAAAAGGTTATGATTGATTTATATAACTGTTATAAAAGGTTATGATTGATTTGTATAACTGTTTTAAAGAATATTATTTATTTGTATAACTGTTATAAAAGGTTATGATTGATTTGTATAACTGTTTGAAAGGATATGATTTATTTGTACAACTGTTATAAAAGGTTATGATTTATTTATATAACTGTTCTAAAAGGTTATGATTTATTTTTATAACTGGTATAAAAGGTTATGATTGATTTGTATAACTGTTTTAAAGTATACGATTTATTTGTATTACTGTTATAAAAGGTTATGATTTATTTATATAACTGTTATAAAAGTTTATGATTTATTTGTATAACTGTTATAAAAGGTTATGATTTATTTATATAACGGTTATAAAGGTTATGATTAAATTTGTATAACTATTATAAAAATTCAAAATTTATTTGTATAATTGTTATTAGAAGTTATGATTTATTAAATTGTTATTAAAGGTTATGATTTATTTGTATAACTGTTACAAAAGGTTATGATTTATTTATATAACTGTTATAAAAAGTTAAAATTTATTTGTGTAATTGTTATTAGAAGTTATGATTTATTTATTAATCGTTATAAAGGTTATGATTAAATTTGCATAATATAAATTAGAACACGTGATAACAAATAATATGAATTGACAAATAGAGGTAATTTAATCTAGCCGAACAACAAATACGAAGAGAATGATTCCATTAGCTAAGCCGACGATTATATAGGATATGTAGAGGTCAGTACTATCGCCGTGCTTTAGGTGTTTTATGGCTGTAATAGTAATTCTTAGTGGGCAGTTCAGCAGGTAGAAGCAGATAGTTACAGTACCTAAGAAATGATAATGATGATAGTGAAAGGGTTAATCTTCTATTGGAAAACTGTTACTTTAAAAATATGTTTACTTGGGACAAGGTGTATCGTAAAAAGAAAAAAAAAGTCATTTTATATTGACCCTTTCCCAAATGAAAAGTTCGAGATACACCCCACCGCCCAGTAAGTAATTTTCCAAGGAGAATTTAATGAAAGGAGCGTTTTTCAAAATGGTCTCAGTCAGGAATGATAATGCATCAGGCTTAAAAACATTACAGGCTCTCTGGAAGCCTTTTATGCCATCATCAAAAGATTTCACGGAGGAAGTCACACAAAAGCAGTTCAGACCTTCCTAATAAGAAATGTACTTAGTGTCACATTAATGATTGGCGACAGAAGAAAAATAAAATAAAAAAGGAAATATAGAGTGAAGTAATAACTCAAAGCCCTCTCGTCGCCATGTTTTGCTTTTAAATGTGTGATTGTTTATTTCTTATAAATCTTGGAAAAAAATACATCTTCGAAAATTAACATTATTAAATGAAACACTAACTTTGTGTACACTGGAAAAAAAACACGAATACAGAAAAAAAACATTTGACGCGTTTGTATACGAGTAAAAATAAAGAGATTTGTAGTCACTTCTACTCATATAAGGTCGAATAGTTTTTTTTAAAATTTATCAATATAAAACCGAAAAATAAACGTTTTAATAGATTCACACATAATATGCACATATATATTTACTTACATTTTGTAATGGTCGAATTTCAATATTTTATTATACACATGTCGCACGGAAGAGAAATAGACATCGACATAAAACGTCAAAAACATTGACAATGAAAAATGAAATTAGCATGGGTTAGTGTTTTCATCTGGTGGCGAGTTTTTGAACTATCAATGTTCCTCTAGCAACGTCTAAAGTGATCTATTACAGTAGAGTTTCATTAGAAGACATCATTGGAATTATGAATGTCAACTTGTAAAAGATGACTAATTTTGAGGCATCATATGACTATCTTATGTACGAGCGGGTTAATTGCACTTGAACATATACCACCCCCGACTTAGGGACATTAAAATAAGTAAATAATCCTAAGTTATGTATTAAATAATAACAGTAGAAGATATAACATGCAACACAAAAAATATATAAAGGGTTTTAATAAATGTACCTGGCGTATATTTGACCCAAATGAATATTTGAAAAGTGTAAATTTTTTTTTTTCAAACAACTAAAAAAATCACTTGTTGTCACTGATCACTAAGCGGATTAACCACCTAACCCCCACATCGACCCCAACTGTCAAATATATAATTTTTTATGTTTTAAAGGGAATAAAAATAATAAATGTCGCCAGAGACAAAAATTTTATTAACATTTTTTACTCCAAATATGGTTAGAATTTATTGGGTAAAGCAAGTCAGGTCAGTCTCATAACACCCCGAAATATACTCGTATATATTTAAAAAAATTCTAATTACGCGATTATGCATGATATTCTGCTAAAGTTTGTAAGGTAAAATCAAAAAATATTATCGACTCGGCACCTGAACAGAAAAATATTTTAAGACGACATTCATCGGTTATATTTTTTTCAATTTAAACTGTGGAGAATATTTGTTAATTTAAATTTATGTTTTCAACTATAAGGGTCCGCTGTAAAAACGAACAGGAAGAAATTCGATAAAACTAAGTGAAATAAGTAAGAAAAATAGAACTCAAAATACTTCAGTGAATAACAGAGAGAAAATAACATTGAACAAGTACACAACTTTGCTTTCTCCGGGAAACGCTAGCAATCGTAACAAAATAGAAGTAGGTTTTAAAATTGAGAATTGAGTTTTTACACTTTGCGTCACTGAATATGAAATAAAATCTTTTTTTGCATTTCAATAGGTAGGCAGATCCACATAAGGCTTCACCATAAAATGAAAATAATGAAGATACGAAAATTATAAACAAAGGCTTAAAAAAATGCAACTTAATTAAATATCTTAAACCATTTTACGCGAAATATGTTTACTTGTAAACTTATTTAGGACCTAATTAAAACGATTTTAATTAATCTGGAATCTTTAACGCTGTAAAAATATCCTGGTAATACCCTCGTTTGCATTCTGCTCACAGAATAAAAGCAATATAACCGTCACTTTCCGCATTAAATGCTAATAAGCAAACACCGCTTTATTTATGCGCTAAGAATAAATAGCCACTAATTAAAAAAAAAAATGCCGATGCAGGTTGCTGCCAGGCACTCCCCCCTCTTAATACCTCTTCCTTATAATACACCTAAATTAGGGTCAACTGCTTTGGCTCGGGTTCCCAGTTACAGCGAGTCGATAAGAGAGCTCCAGGCAGCCAGTTGCTTTTAATGCGTATTTCCCCGGTTTTATTACATTTTGAGTTATCAAAGCAAACCGACGCGAGCTCATGACGTTACTGCTCCAACTCCTGTACTCCAGCGAACATTGTTCCCAATAAACTGTGAATTTCACCCCAACGAAAGCCCATTTAAAGGTGAGCGGGTATGTATGCAAGGAGTAATTAGTGCTTTTAATTGCTTATTTGTAAATAAACTTTTGAACATAAATTATATTTAATATCCATAAAATTAGCGAGGAAATTAATAAACGGCATTTATTTTTGTTAATTAATTCAGTACTTTATTTGTCCATAAATTTATTTTAACAAAATTTACGTATGAAATATTGAGGTTATGTACCCACCCACCTATTAATTTCCAGAAACACAATATTTTTTTTATTTAAAAAAAATATTTTTATACTGTGCAACATTATTCCAGTAGTTTTGTAATGTAAAATTTTATAATTGGAAAATACGTTAGAAAAATTACAAAATATTTTTTTTTTGGAGTTACACAGGAGGACATGAGGGAAATTATTTCCCTCAAGGCCTATGTCACCTTTGGGTATGCTGTGTGGAGTGTCCTTTATAAAATAAACTAAATCAGGAGTAAAAAACAGTATCTTTAAATAGGGGCACTAAAAAAATACACACTTTGTAGTCTGGTAACACCAGGTATACTACGAATGATTTATCTATAAATTTTACATCAGTAGTTAGGAAAATGTATAAGGTTTTCAAGGACAAATGTTCTTACACTGAAAGCTTTTAAGTTCTATATGAAATGTGTACTGAAAAATTATGTAACATCCTCGAAAATGCCTACGCTATTTTTCAAACTGCACATAATTTCAGACATTTTGGTATGTATTTCATCGAATTCCAAAGATTACAGTTTGAGGATGTACGACATTGGAAACCTAAAATTTTTTCCTAACTACCTAAATAGAATTTGCAGATGAATTATTTGTTGTATTGCTCGCGTTCGCAACCTGCAAAGTGACACATAGCGTCTAATTTGGGTGCTCGTCCTTAAGCAACTAAATGTTTGCTCAAAAATCCCAAGTTAAATAGTGTTAACGTTAAGTTCAACAGGTGTTGCAAAGTAAAAGGAGTATGTATGAGATGAATGGTTACTTTGTCAATTTCCAACATTTACTTTCTAGATATATTTTAATAAAAAATGCGTAAATAATCAATCAAAAGTAAAACAAAGTTCCGGAGAGTTTCCGAGTTCCTTTATCCAATACTCTTGCAGTTAATCCTGCACGCGGGTATAAAATAATATTGTATCGCATTCGGCGAATATCAATAAACTCACTGAAACGTGTGAATATAATATGAAGTAAATGACTCGAGTCCCAATTGTTCAAAGTTCCACTGTTCATATGCGAAAAGTATTATTTTCCGTATAAATTCCACAAAGCTGCTTAGCCAATACTTGCAGTTAATCCTGCACGCGGGTATAAAATAATATTGTATCGCATTCGGCGAATATCAATAAACTCACTGAAACGTGTGAATATAATATGAAGTAAATGACTCGAGTCCCAATTGTTCAAAGTTCCACTGTTCATATGCGAAAAGTATTATTTTCCGTATAAATTCCACAAAGCTGCTTAGCCAATACTTGCAGTTAATCCTGCACGCGGGTATGTGAATATAATATGAAGTAATGACTCGAGTCCCAATTGTTCAAAAGTTCCACTGTTCATATGCACGAAAATATTATTTTCCGTATAAATTCCACAAAGCTGCTTAGCCAATACTTGCAATTAATCCTGCACGCGGGTATAAAATAATATTGTATCGCATTCGGCGAACTCAATAAACTCACTGAAACGTGAATATAATATGAAATAAATGACTCGAGTCCCAATTGTTCAAAGTTCCACTGTTCATGCGAAAAGTATTATTTTCCGTATAAATTCCACAAAGCTGCTTAGCCAATACTTGCAGTTAATCCTGCACGCGGGTATAAAATAATATTGTATCGCATTCGGCGAATATCAATAAACTCACTGAAACGTGTGACTATAATATGAAGTAAATGACTCGAGTCCCAATTGTTCAAAGTTCCACTGTTCATATGCGAAAAGTATTATTTTCCGTATAAATTCCACAAAGCTGCTTAGCCAATACTTGCAGTTAATCCTGCACGCGGGTATAAAATAATATTGTATCACATTCGGCGAATATCAATAAACTCACTGAAACGTGTGAATATAATATGAAGTAAATGACTCGAGTCCCAATTGTTCAAAGTTCCACTGTTCATATGCGAAAAGTATTATTTTCCGTATAAATTCCACAAAGCTGCTTAGCCAATACTTGCAGTTAATCCTGCACGCGGGTATAAAATAATATTGTATCGCATTCGGCGAATATCAATAAACTCACTGAAACGTGTGAATATAATATGAAGTAAATGACTCGAGTCCCAATTGTTCAAAGTTCCACTGTTCATATGCGAAAAGTATTATTTTCCGTATAAATTCCACAAAGCTGCTTAGCCAATACTACCCTTTCACTGGGTTTATAGCGGTACACTGCCGAAATATGATGATCGCTTCGCAAACTCACAATTTGCCAAGGGGTACTGGGAAGCTTTTATGCAAACCGAATTACGTTTCTTTAACAAACAGTTGCACATTCACTCGTCAAATTGATCCCTCTTTATCCTTCACCGTAACTCGATAAGGGCGGGGGGATGAACATTGTGGGATATTTTGAATGAAAGTAAAAATATAAAAGATTACGATAATACGACATCAAACCGAATGTCGTATCGTTCTCTGCGCATTCAGAAATAATGAAAAGTAATTCCGAAGTTCGATGTTCTCGAGGACGAACTTAAAGATATATTTAAAGAACAGATCGAATTACACTTAAATAGAATAATACGTTAACGGAATAAGAGCGTCAGAAATGTAGAAAGCAAAGTTTTACATCTGAAATGACATCGCAACAGCGTTTTATTTCTGACGAAAAATTGGGTTTATTGAATTTATATGATGTTTGCGTGGGAATTACTGATAAGTGAATTATTCTAGAAACGTAAAAAAAGGATCGCCATAATAATATACCCACTACGAATAGGGGCAAGAGAAAATTAACCTAGAATAAAATGCGGTTCGAGTAAATAAATGCGATGAGATCTCAGTTTTTATTCAGGAAAAATGAATTTTTTTGTAAGATGGCGCTACGCGAAATGTGAAAGAAGACATTTGTAATAGCCTACTTTAGTTTCAGCGAATGGTTGAACTATTCTAATGTTTTACCGTCTTTTTAATTATGCTCGGATGGAAAATTTTTTTATACTTTCTCTATGAATATTTTAAACGATTTTAAAAGCGTTCGTGGAATGGATTGCAGTTTTGTAAAATGTTTTCATCGAAACGACTGCATCAATTTCCGCAAATAAAGTATTCATGTTTCAATAGGTCTATGAATGATTTGAACTTTTTTCACTTGTTGAAAAACAATCTCTATTGAAATTGAGGGAAAGTCAGAAAAAACACGTTTTGGATACATATTTAGCATTTTAAAACACAATTTAAATGCATCAATAATAATCTTTGCCAAAATGTTAAAATTAATTTTATTATTTAAAACATCGATTTAGTGAAGGTATCATATTACGATTGCCTAAATGTGGACGTTCCTTTCACTTACTGATAAATTACTCTAAATAACGGAGCTATAAAGGCCACATAATATATATCCTTCATGATAAACCAATTTTTAAAGCAGGTATTTAACTGACTAGTTTATTTTTTAAATTTCTCGCTTTAAACACGATAATACAGTGTATACGCTGCCTCGATAGCTTAGCGAGTAGTGGTAATGCTAGCGAAAAGTCCCGGCTTCATATGGTTGACCTTTTTTTTATACGCCCGCTTATTGCGTTAACATTAACATGGATTTAGAGGAGCCGGAATTAAAAATATGTTTGTATTTTTCCAACTAACGAAAAATGAGTTGGCATCATATTTGGCAGAAGTATTTATTCCCTTTGATGTTCTTATCGTTTAGCCGGGATAAGCCTGGCGAGGTACGAGTATTTGAGGGTCAATTTACGTGGAATTAAAATTAAACTTTTTAAACGGCGTTAATGAATGAATGTAAAATGCCTCTAAAAGTTTGCAAATTACTTCTCCCTTTTGAAATATTTTTCAGGTGCAAACTGTTATATCAGGAGTTCGCAATAGGGTTCTGATCCAAATATTGTTGAATGGAAGTGACGCATGGCGTTGGCAGAAGGACAAAAGTAGACTAAATACGGTTTAAATTGGATCCCAGGTGCGAGTATGTGTTAAAATCATGTACGACTCCGAGGTCGAAATAAACACAGGAATAAACATTTTAGGTTTATACATTAAAATGTTTTGTATTATTGTTGATAAGTGATTTTATCGCACAAGAGTTTCAACTGCCCTCAACCGTCTGGAACCAGTGAAACTATGGCATTCCCAAAATGGGGAATGTTGTGAGGCTGATAATTATGGGGAGGGGAAGGGAAGGGGCAGAGGAAGGTCGGGAAATACCTGGCTATTCAAATCTGGTTACCTAACACGGCTGAAGCCATTTCAAGCAACGTTTTTATTTCTGAATGGTGGTCTTTCACCAGGGCGATACTGAAAGTATCTTCCACTCTGGAACGTGCGCAAATATCTTATATATTATTTTTAATGAATTGATTGTGAAACAACACAAATTAATTAAATAAAATTTACTTGCGCACTCCGGAATTTGAACCCGCGACCTTCGGATTCGTAGTCGAGAGCCTTACTCCTCGACCACGGAGTTATTTTTGCTGGGAAATCATCTTCACGTATGATTAAATTTATAGTCTTGTATCTGTAATTAATGCCATTTTTTTTTTTTTTTATATGAATACCTCACAAGAGTCCCAACTGCTCCCAACCGTCTGGAGCCAGTGAGACTATGGCATTCCCAATTGGGGGATGTTGTGAGGCTGAAGGTATTGGGGAGGGGAAGGAGAATGGGAAGAGGAAGGTTGGGAATACCTGGCTATTCAGATCTGATCACCAAACACGGCTGAAAGCCATTTCAAGCAACGTTTCAATTCTGAATGGTGGTCTTTCACCAGGGCGATACTGAGAGTGTCTTCCACTCTGGAACGTGCGCAAAAATACTATATATTATTTTTAAATGAATTAATTGTGAGACAACACAAATTAATTAAATAAAAATTACTTTCTCACGCCGGAATTTGAACCCGCGACCTTCGGATTCGTAGTCGAGAGCCTTACCCCTCGACCATGGAGGCCGTCAATTATTGTATTGGTTTAATAAATATAAGTTACATGAAGTAGCTATTAAAGTAAATATTTTCCTAAAGTCAAAAATACGTAAAAAACAATAAAATATACAAGTTACTTGAAGTAGCTATTTAAGAAAATATTTTCCAAAAAAATATTTAAAATAGATTAAAAATTAATACTGCTGTAAAAATAGACGTTACTAAAAGAACATAATATAATATACTTGTTAGAATTACAAATACAGTTCATAAGAAGTTTGATGATAAATTTTTATGAAATTCGGAAAAAATGTATGATATTCGGATGTAACTTAAGAGGAACGGGTGCGCACCCTGTTTCATATACTTTTTATTTTTTTATTGTAATGTTAATTATATACAATGAGAACTTATACCCGCTAAGCCACTGCAAGTAGCTTGTCAGCAGGAGTTTATTTCAACAATATAATATAATACAACAATAAATAACAATCATCATTCAAATGTAAAGGCGCATGCATGTTGGGATCAATGTACATAAGTTGGAAAAAAAAGAAAAAAGAAAAAAAATAATGGAAACAGCATTACAGTTTTGTTATTGAGATACTACAGCCCAATTTTATAACCGATTTAAATAAGATTATAAAAAATGTCAATATCGTAAAAAATTTCAAAATTATAAACGTACCAATATTATAAAAATATCAATATTATAAAAATATCAATATTTTTAAAATATCAACATTTTAAATATCAACATTATAAAAATACCAATATTATAAAAATATATACGAGTATATTATAAAAATATCAAAGTATCGGCAAGTATTAAATAAATTTAGAAATAACAATCAAAACTTATATAAATAAAACAGAAGAACGGGTTGGTGACAGCGAGGATAGACTTAATATAATAAATAGTAACAACTAAATTTTGGATAATAAAATAATAAAAGATAATTTTGGATTTAAGGCCAAAATACCCACCCAAACCGAATGATCTTTTTTGAAATAAAGGTATATTAAATATCTAGTACGAATTAGAAGCATTTTAATTATTTTTCAACTTTGAAAATGAAATTCGTGTTCATGGTATTTTTTTGTAAATTGAAAAAAAAAACCTTAAAAAGAAAGCATTTTCAGAACGAACGTTTTTTTGGGTTGATATTTTAAATTATGTACGCAAATTAGTGTTCCAACGTAAATGGGTTTTTAATTTAAATTTAAGTCGATCATAATGCTTATTTTAACACTTTAAAAAAGAAAAATTGTTTTTCATTATATTTACATAGCACATGGGGGAAAAACTTTTTTTTTTTTTTTTAATCGCTACTATTTCCCAAATAATTGGTATAGTTGCCTCTGAAATCGCTGAAATTCGATATCTTTAATGGCCTTTATTTCGTAAGTACAAAAATATATATTTGTAAATACTTCTAATACGTATTAGATATTTGCTATACGCTTTGATAAATAAAAATATCATTCAGTTAAGGTGACTACTTTGGCCTCAAATCAATTTTTTTCGTATGAAACAGGTCGCGCAGCCGTTCCTCTTAACTTAGCTCTGCACAGTGAATATTGCAATGAATTGTGTGCTCACCTGTTACTGGAATCATCACCATAACCATATTGAAAAAGTATTATTGTGATAATAATTATCTGTTGGAGAGCAAAAAAAAAAGAAAAAAAAAGAAATAATTTTTTTATTTTTAAATTGTTATTTGGAAAACGATTTATTATATCAACCCACAGCCATAGGCAAAATGCGAGAAATATTTTATTAAAATTTCTGCCTCAATACAGGTTTACCTAGTGAGGCAGGTTATGCACAACTTTGAATATATTTTATTATGCTATTTCTTTCTAACCGTTCTTATATATATATTTTATTTCTTTATATTTGTATTAGATACTGCTATTATATAAATTAAATAAATAAAAAGTGTCATAAAAACATTATATAAAAAAAAAAACAAAAATAAAAATGACCTAATTGTAACAAATACCCGAGTATGAAATAGTATATTTTTTTCTATGAAATAAATAAAATACAATTACAATTACTCTGATCTGATAGCCGCCCAGATAAACAATGTAGATTCTAATATAGGTATATCTTTTTTTCTCTTTTAAAATATTGTTATGGATTTTAAGTTAATTTTTGTATTTTATATGTATATTTGGAGGTACCTTTTGTTTATTCTTTTTTTGTTTTTGTTTTTATATTTACATATATTCGCTTTGAAAACCTGCTTGTGAAATCGAATAGGTACCAATTAATAGTCCCACAATGAGTATTATGGTTTATTTGAAAAAAAAAATCTCTTTTGTTCACAAAAAGTTGTTGTTCACTTTACATGGATGCATTAAGCATTATCAATTTTCTATGAACGTTCGCTATTCAAACGGGTATCTGCTTTGGTAAGTGTTTAGTATCTCCAATGTTTGTGTGAATGTTTCTCCAACACATGAACTACGAGTACATTATATTATTTTTACTACACAAAACGCTTCTGCGATCAACAGATGTCGCTGGTGAACCGGACAAAGAGATGTATTTTGAAAGGTGGTCCACGTCTCATCTTCCTTTACTACAGTCTCCCTTGTTAGTCCAGAATACCCCCCTTCAATCGATCCCGGAATCAAGAAGTTCTGATTCTAAAGGACATAAAGGTGTAAATGGAATATCACTGTGCAAAACATATAATTATTAACGTATTTCTTATTGCCACGCTGAAATTTCTTTTAACCATCTCGTAAATTCAGGCAGTTGACGTGACATTATTATATTTTTTAAACGAATATCCCACACTTTTGTCAGCTTGAACCGAAGAACGATCGAATATTTAATGTATTTGAAAAATTTAATATGATTTTGGCCTCAACTTGTATATATATATATAAATACTATTGTACGTGGTTTTAGAGCAATAATAAAATAGATTTATTTTTCCAAAAATGACAAGTCACGAGGAACCAAATGACCCGAGTTATTTCAATCGCATTTCTAAATTTGCGTTTGCACAATCATATTTAAACTGAAAAAAATGAGACCATTAGAGATTAATTTTCCGATATGTCTAAAACTCCGTCAATATACGACTGTCACAATCATATGATTGTCACGGTGACCGGACAAATCAATACACGTAGGCACACTTTTAAAATGGGTCGGCTCCTAACTGTTTATTAAGCAAGAGTGTTAATATTGAGAAAAAAACGACATTATTGATCTTTTCGGTTAAAAAATGTAATTTTTGTAATTAAAAAATAAATAACAATAATTCGTAATAACAATAATAATAGACTTCTAGAAATTTCAGTATTAGAGTTAAGAAACACCTAAAGAATTTGCCAATAATATTTTAGAAACCAACCTGACCGGTCAGTGGCTGAGTTGGCATCGCGTCTGGGTCCCACCCAGGCGTTGTGAGTTCAATTCCTCGGCTGGCTAAGTCCTCCATCACGACACAAGTAACATCTTCCGCTATATTTAAAAAAAATCAATCTTTTGATATAAATAAAGGTGTAAAAAATTTTCATATAAATACAACCGGTTTACAATTAGACAAATTTTAAATTTCGGAAATCAGAAAAAGCGTTAATAGTGAATTAAATATAATTAATAATATTTTTTTTTTAAACAGCTACCTCTTGAATTTATTTTCACATTAATGTTAATTATATTTTTTTTTTTAAATTTCCAATATAAATTTGTTATCCTTATTATTTTTTTTTTTACTTTTTACTTTAAGTTATTAAATAATTTTTTGTTTACGTTTATAATTTGTATATTCTTATATTATTGTGTTCTATGTTTATCATTTGTCTGACATTATTATTTTTTATTATTCTATACATTCCTGATGAAGAAAGCACCGATTTCCAAACATATTTATATGTGTATATTAATAATGTGGTGAATACAAAAGTAATTTTTAATTAATTTATTATTAATAATAATTCTGCTACGACATCAATAATGTCGTTTTTTTTAATCTTAGCACTAAAGTACATCAACATGTCACGAGTCGCCCCTGATTTTAAAAGTAATCAATAAAATGAAATAATATACTGCACCTAAAATTTAATCTAACTTAACCCAGATCACTACTTATGATATGATTTTATATCACCTTTAAGAAGTTTTTGTGTTGAATTATCATGGAGCCGATTGTCATAATCACCATAACTAGATATAACGAAGATATATATATTTTAGTTTCTGTCCTTTTGTCTGGTTTCATCTTTCATTTAGGTTATGTTAATATTATTTTCTTCAATAATTAATAATTAATAATTAAAAATTTAATTCTTTAGACTTTTACAAAAAGTCAATAGATGTCTCATATAAATAAAAAGTAGGATTTTAATACGAGACACTGTTTATGTTTGCAATTGAGTTCGGGTAGAACTTTGTAAACATCATAAAAATAGCTGCCAATAATATGAGATTAAAAATGGAAAATAATATTCACAAATCTTGAATTTGAGATATGATATCGATGAAGATGACACAAATTGAACTGGTCTCATTAGATAAGTCGGTTTAGCGTTTAGCGTCCTTTTCATTTAGGTTATGTTAATATTATTTTCTTCAATGATTAGACATTTCTTCATTTGAAAGCGGTGCTAAATAGGCAATTTCTCCCTCCGATAATGAGTTATCATTTGTAACTAAGCGGGTCGCTCTATACCGGGTCGGTTGAATTTGAACACTTCATTGGTGGATCTATGTTCACTACCTAGGTATGCCTTTTTACTAGGAAAATGACATCACCAATTTAACACTGCAATTTATGACATTCTCAGTGTTGTGCCCTGTTTACACCCTTTACATTTCCGTGACCGGAATAGATTCGTCTTCGCTCCAAGCTTCTCGAAGTTTGGTTTTTGTCGAGAAAGAAAATGTCGCTGGAAGCCGAATGCTGACAGTAGCCGCCTTAATTAAATTACGCTGATTCGGTGTAAATATAAATGGCACAATACAGTTTTAGACAAAAAGTTTATTTTCTCCTTTAAACAATTTCAAAGAACGTTTGAAAATAAAATATGTATAAAATCTTTTTGGCGAGTTAAAGAGTGTTTAAAAAAGACCCCGAGAATGTATGATTACTTAAAAACGTACATTTTAATTTGTTGTCCTTTGAAGTATAATTTTAAGATGTCTACTTACATACTTGTAAAATCCCCCTGGGTACAATCTCAGTAATAATATAAAAGTGTGTAACTTAAGTCACATTATTGGTCTAAGGGTGCCAGCAGATTGCCGCCGGCCGGTGCTGATTGCAATATGCGCTAGTCGGCACATCAATACTAGAACCGGCCCGGGACCGTTCCGGCAAACCGGGAGCATATTCAGCGGCACGCCCAGCTGCGTATTTATAATACCTATATCATTTCAACCCTCGTGAGGGATGAAATAGAACAGCTTTTGTTAGCGCAACATCGCTTACAAAACCTATACCATTTCAACCCCGGCGAGGCGAAGTGATTTTACGAAATAAGCTACTCTATTTCAGCCCTCGCCCACGGGGTTGAAATGGTATAGGTTTTTTTTAAATACACGATCCGGCTGGTGGCAAGAAGACGTGTTGTTTTCAAAGAAATCAACCGTGGCGCTGCGGGTTAAAATCTCGGCGGGTGGAAGTAAATTTTATTTGATTAAATTGTGTTATTTGACAATTTTTTAATTAAAAATAATATGTAGTATATTTGCGGCACGTTCCAGAGTGGTAGATACTGTCAGTATCGCCCTGGTGAAAGACCATTATTCAATCGGAACGTTGCTTGAAATGGCTTTAGCCGTGTTTGGTGACCAGATTTGAATAGCCAGGTACTTCCCCACCTTCTTTCTTCCCATATCCTTCTCCTCAATACCTTCAGCCTTACAACATCCCCCAATCGGGGATGCCTCCAGACGGTAGGGACTCTTGTGTGGTTCCACATAAAAATAAAACATTTTTTATCAATAAGTTTGTTAAAAATATAAATTATAACAATCGTATAGGTAACAAAAGAATTAATGTTCCGTTCAAAGGTCAACAATTATTTTAACAATGCTGGGATACTTTAATATGATATCTTATGAATTTAGCTAGTGTCTCATCTGAAGAGATCGATATTCTCAAGCACATAGTTTTTTCTTTAATTCTGTTCGACATACATCGTACGTGTTCGAATTTGTATGCGAACGCACAACCGACCCTTATAGTAAGACAAACTTGTGGAAACATTATATATATATACGGTGAAAATCGTCCGACGGCCGGTGCACGTGTGCCACCTCGAATAAATAACCGACCGGTTGCCGCCTGACACCCGAAACTGGTCTACCAGTACGCTAAGTGTTGATAATTGTACAGTAGTCAAAATTAATTCATCTACATTAGTAAACTTTCAACGACTTTCATGAAGAAAAAAAAAAAAAAATACACTTCTCCTTGATAAGGAAAAAAAAAACCTTTATTTTATTAGTGAAATTCACACTGTCAATTCCTTGCTGGTTCCCTTTGTTGCTTTTATGAGATTAAACTTTTGTCAAACTAAAAAACGGAAACAAACATGTTCCTGTAGTACACCCAGCAGAATTTTACATCATTAATGTCCTAGAGTCCTATGTTAATCACCGTATAGAGGCGAATAGTAGAAATTCCAAATTCCCCTCAGACGCAAAAGAGTCTGTAATTCTATTCGTGCCACAATGAACACACGAGGTGTGTTCAAAAGAAAAGGTGAATTTTGAATTTTCGCCGGCTGTGTACATTCGATTATCGATTTTTTTTTGTTATGTTGGTACACATATGTTTATCATATGTTATCATTATAAGCGATTTTGGATCAGTGGTTTGTTTTTGACAACTGGAAAGGTTAGTCACGTTTTTGGGTGTTCTTCGATTTTTTATTTAGGTTCGTTTTCTGAGGCATCATCAGTCCGATCGAAATGAAATTTTAGATTTGCATTATTTTCTATGTCCTCATCAGCATTTCTTCTTCAAAAAAAAATTGATTCATTTTAGAAAAAAATTGTTAATAATTGTTAATCCTATGGAGGAATTTCCTAGTTTTGGTCGAAACTTGATAGCTGTTTTCTGGGACATCATCAGTCCGATTAAAGTGAAATTTTAGATTTGTTTTCTTTTTTATGTTCTTATCAGCATTTCTTCAAAAAATCCAAAAAATCGATATTTTTAGATTTTTTACAATTTTTTTTTAGTAAAAAAATCGAAGAAAAAACAAAACGTGACTTACCTTTCCAGTTGTCAAAAACAAACCACTGATCAAAAATGGCTGATAATGCTAACATATGATAAACATATGTGTACCAACATAACAAAAAAAAACGATAATCGAATGTACACAGCCCGCGAGAATTCAAAATTCACCTTTTCTTTGAACACACCTCGTACTGTGTTCTTTTTACGGGAGTTCAAAATTGCTCTGTTTTATCAGCGCGGGGATGTGCAATATAAAAAAATGTAGATAAAATCTATGGCAGCGAGTTTTAATCTGCTAGTAATAATAATTATTGAATTAAGCAATAAACTTCCCTTCATAAGAAAATAGAAACTTTCACTCGCAAAGTAATGATTTAAATTAATATCGTTATTTTAAAAATATATATTGACAGCTAGTACGCTGTGTGGGGGTGTATGAATAAATATAATTTATAGCAAGTCAGGGCAGTTAATTGGTGATTTTATAACTTCGAATTATAATGATGAATCAGTCATCACCCTTCTGATATTTTAAGCTCCGTTGTTTCAATTAATTAAATGTTTCATATATTAAAAAAAATGTTGTTTCTTATTCCTAAGTAGCGTAATAAATGTTTATCTACGTTGACATATCACAAAATATCACATTTAATCGAAACGTGGAAATATATTTATAATTTCCTTTAGTAATATTTTGAAACCAGGTAACGTAAACACAAAATTAACTTCGCTTCATCAAATACTGAAATATTAATTTCTGTAACCAATGAAGCAATCTTATGAGCACTTTATGTAAAATTAAATAAGTATTGCAAGCATCAGGTAGTTAATATTAAGCAATTTAATTAATACTCGAATTAAATAAACACGGGAACGAACTCCTCGTAGGTTTATTCTGGCATAAAGTCCGTGTTATCGCTTCTTTTACTAGATAAACAAGGATTAACAGCTTCCATATTGTCTCATTAACCCGTGTTTAGATATTACTAGTGTAACTTAACCCACTGGGAATAGGGTACGTGGGTAAATATTGTACTAATTATTTTTTCGGTAATAAGGTTATGGCGCTCTTCTATTCCGATAAGGGATGTTTTGTATTACAGGATAATCTTTAATCTTAGTATAAGTACCTGGGCCAATACAATAAGTAATATATTATTAGTTACCCTGAAAATTGTTTTGGAGTTTTACATAACAGGGTTATGTTATTTTGTTATTACTGTCAATCAGTGGCGTGCAGTTCATAAAGACACAAATACCGCGCATACCCCAGAAAAAAATTAAGTACCATAAAAAAGAAATTAAATGATTAGAAAGAAATTTAAAAAAAGACGACAATCTAAGAACACGTAGCTCATTTATTCAGTCGGCCACAAAAATAAGCGCAAGATGATAATTAAATAGATATTTTCAAATATTTAAGGCACAATTAATACCCGAACTTGAAAAAGTACGCAAGCCTACCTTTGGTAATAGAGCCATTCAGTATGCACGTCACCGCTATCAAAGATACTTTTAAGGGTGAGCGCTCAAATATGCCCTTAAACATCACTTTGCAGGTTACTAACTCAAGCAATTCCACAAATGATTTTTCTTTAAATTATATACGGGTATTTCAAAAGACAGAAATCATTAAGTTTGATTTCTATGAAATACATCTCAAATTTTCTGAAAATGTGTGCAGTTTCAAAACAAGTGAAAGCAATTTTGAACGCTTTAGATAAAATTTCAGCGCGTATTTCATATAGAATTTAGAAGATTACAGTTTGAGGATTATTGTCTTCTGAAACCTTACACACTTTCCTAATTATCTATATAGAAACTACAGATAAATCATTCGTAATATTTCTTGAGTTGGCAACCTGCAAAGTGTGTATTTTTGGGTGCTGACAGTTTAATATATTTCTGTTCTGAGTTTCGTTCAAGTTTGGAAGTATTCATTTTCAATCATCTGGCAAAAACACATCGAAATAAATAACTAACTTTGAATAATAGATGAACTTACTAATAAACTTTTGGTATCAAATATTGAACAGTCCAATCGAAGCTGGTTTTTCAATCCTTTCCTATAAACCAGAAAATATGTTGACAATATGAAAATTGCACAGTTTTTTCGGTATTAAATTTTTGGTCAACGGAACTATTTTCCGTTCGCGTCGTCATTTTCGTATTTTCACTCATCATCTCACAAAACCCATATAACATAAGATTTTATCGAAATTTACTACGTACGTATTCCTATAATAATATTTTCACGGTATCAGGAAAATTAATTAAACACTATGAAAAAAAAAACTTCTGAGTTTTCTCTTGTAAGGGAACATATTTGCTGATAAAGTTGTTCACGTAGGACTTGTTATGGCGGAGTCTAGGGAATTTATGGGTTAAATTTGCTTCCTTACTTACGGAGAAAAAATATTCTTCACCACATCACTGAGATATACTTAACCTACATGGATAGTTTGAAAAACAGAGCATCGGCTAGGGCAATATTAAAGTTAAGGCATAATATTTGTATGGATAAACCGTAGCTATATATTGTATTGTTCCTGAAAAACATTGTTGTCCGAAAACTTTTTAACAATATGTGATAATGCATATAATGTCATATAATTTTCTCTTGTTATTTGTACCTACTATATATTTGATTATTTACACCCTTAGTTTCTAAATTGTTATTTTATAATACCCGCTCATGAATATTGTATGTCATAGTATTAATTTGCATATTGTATATATATTATAATAACAGATATACTATGTAGTATATCTGTTATTTTACAATTATATTAGGTTAGGTTAGTTAGTGTAAAGCGCACTTGAGGTGAACCTTCACAAAACTGCGCTATAGAAATTAACTCTTATTATTATTATTATTAATGCGTTTCACAAAATTACAACATTTTTTTGTGCGTGCTATGTAAAGTTAAATAAGTTTATTCACAAAAATGGGGCCATGAGAATTTATACAATTGGGGCCACTATTATTTAATGCATATTTATTATATCCACAAATGTTTTTTAAATGCTAATTACCTAGCATAAGCAGATGATAAAAATCAGTTTTAAAATCAATCAAACTTCAAGATGATCTCAATCGTCTTTTCGTGCACTTAAAATTGAACAAATTATTTATTAATGTTTCAAAATCTAACTAATATCATTCACTTTTAATTTTAATTTCACTTTACACGATACACATATCACTGAAGTAGAGTCTATTCGAGACCTTGGGGTAATACTGGATGAGAAACTAAATTTTATCAAACAAATTAATGAGGATATCGATAAAGGCAATAAAATGTTGGGATTTAAAATTCGTATTTCAAAACCTTTTCGCGACATA
This sequence comes from Halesus radiatus, assembly GCA_022606495.2. Lineage (NCBI taxonomy): Eukaryota > Metazoa > Arthropoda > Insecta > Trichoptera > Limnephilidae > Halesus > Halesus radiatus. Next base: position 11,747 of record JAHDVE020007163.1, on the reverse strand, counting down.
AAAACTCTGTACTCACTTTACAACGCGTATATCCGCCCTCATTATCGAAAGAATCGAAAGCGTTCAACGTAAATTCTTTACACTTTGCTAATAATACCGAATCCTTAAAATTCCATAACTTCATCACGCTTCAAACGGGAAGCCTAATGTTTGATCAAATCTTGTATAAAATTAGGACTCGCCAGAGCTCATCAAATTTGTAAACATTCACATGCCGTCAAGACCAACCCGACATTTTTTTCACTTGCCGTATGCAGGACCAATCTTAGGATAACTTCTCTAATTCCCCGTATTTGTGCGCAATATAACGCACAATTTTACAATATCGACATTCTTCACAATACCCTTTCAAAATATCGAACCGTATAATACGTATGGCCGCAAACTGATGCACGAGTATAAAATATATTTAGAGTATTTCCTGTCCCGATCCCATCTTCCTCTTCCTCTCTCCCTTTCCTTATTATTATTATATATATATTTTTTACCATGTTAACTTCATAAATAAAACATCTTTATTTAACCACTGTTAGCACAAGAAACTTTGTTGGGTTACCTTTTGTTAAACTTCCTTTATATGTGTATTCGTATTAAAATCTGTTTGTTTTTTTAAAATAAAAAGAATAAGGGCGAAAGTTGTCTTTTCAATCAAATTTTTTTAAACTTATTTAGTGACTGCTCAGTTTTGATTGGTGAAAATGACTTTCAGTATTTTCAGACCGTTAGTATCCGGTCTTCTTTATCAAGACGAGATGTTTTTTTTCCAGTTTACCCTTTTCATATTCGAATCTAACCAAAAGAAATGATTTATTTCTTTGAAATTTAATGTGCCTATCTATCTCCGTGCGACAGGTATAAGGAGTAATCCGTCAGGCAGATTGATCTCCTTATACCATTCTACTTCAACTCTTTATCTCGAACACCAAAAAATATTTTGCGGAACTTGAATCTGAAAGACTTGATGAGCTTGACTCAAAGGTCAGGGCTTTTGTCCTGGAAACTTGATTACTTTGGAAAGGTTATTGCTATGTCATAGATCAGTGAATCCTTAGAAACCGTTGCCACAATGAACCCGCATGATTAGTTACAAAAATGATAAGTTATTTTTCACGTTCTTTTTCATTGAAAGAATTTGTGTTATATCTAAATGGGTTCATATTAAAAAATAATTGTCAAAATTCGTCAGATAAATTATAATAAAAATCAGATGTTTGATGCATTTTTATTATTGTTAAATTTTGAATTATAATATAGTTTCCATTAGCAATAGAGAACATCAATAGAGAACATCAAACTGTTTCTCAGCGAAAAATTATATTATTAATTTGTTTTTAACCCATATCTCGCTGACGATGCGAAAACGTAACGATCGGCAATACCTTCATATTCTCGATTATTAAGGAATCGCCGTTATTTCTTCGAGTACTCTTTAAAAAGGTTTTAATTTACCATCAGAAGAGAACAGGCAAAAAAAAAAAATTATTTTTGTAATCGTTGAAGATAATATTAACAAATCTCAAATGAAGTATGAACCAGAAAAGACAAAGAAAATAAAAAGGTAACGTTACCATCTGGAACTCGAACCTATGACCTTTTAGTTTATTCGGGACCTGCGCACTGACCAATTGGTCTAATTCCATCTCATTGCTTTCTGTCAATTTAATTGATATGGCACTTCAATGTAAGAAACGTTAATAACATCTTCGATTAATTCCCATATAATTTTGACTGCTACCTTTCTGTATAGACTGCAAGATTCTATTCGAATTTGTTTGCAATTTAGATAGTGTCACGGATATACCCATCCAATTTTTATTTCCATGCGATATCAAGTAAGTCTAAAAATGTTTAAATTAATTTGATAAAAAAATTTCATCTAAGCTGTTTTTGAATAATTTCTACCGTAAAAATATGGAAAAACATTTTTTTATATGAGATTTAATAATGAATGTATAAAAAATAAAATAAAAACCTAATTTTAAATGGTTTGTTTCAGCTAACGTCACACTCAAAGTAGAAATTATTCGATACATTTAAAAAATTTATTTTCTTAATGATCCATATTTACATCACATCTCTAAATTTCGTAAAAAACTGACTATGAGAACTGGTAGCGGTGAAAAATGGGTTAAAGAAATGCTGATCTTTCAAAAATATTTACTAAAATATGACAACATTTTATTAGGGCATATTTCTCGTTTTTTTTTTAAGAATTCCGTTTAGTCACTGCCCTTTATAAATTAGTACTTAATTGATATTGCCACCTTCACCTTTTTATAAAATCGGTATTCAAGGAAATTCCTAGAATAACGCAAAATGTCGTAAAAACTAACAGAGATAATTAACATTTGAGAAAATATAAGGAATATCCGAATATAGACGAAACAGATTTATATACCTTGGGTGGATTATTCTCAATTTTAGGAATATCATTCTTAAATATTACAAAATTATCAAACTCTTTGTAAGCGACTAGTGTCGTTACAAGACTGTAAATGTGTATGTAGGTGCTGGATCCAGAGCCACTTTCTTCCGTTGTAGGGTTGTAGGGTCGGTGGATGGTGCTGTTCCTCACGCACCCAGTGGTCTATGTGAGGGGCACTAGGTGGGCCACTCTGCCGGGTCCTGGCCTTGCAGTGACGTCCTCTTGTCTCGAGGACGTAGGCCCAGGACTGGTTCAAGCAGAGGGTGTCAGCGAGGCAGCAAATGATGGAGAGGGTGACGGCAAAGAAAAGACTTTTGTTGATGCTCACAAGTTGTAAAAATTATGACTGTTTTATTTTTCAAAGTTAGCCTATTTATTTGAGTTCCCGAACGCGACAAGCATTTTACCCCTCTCCTTGCTGCGGGGGGGACGCGCTCGCCAAACTGGCGCGCAGCGTATATAGTGAGCCTAAAACTGTCGGGAACTCATTTGGCCGAATTATTCAAGGTCGGCGGACGCCTGAATTTCGACATTTAAATTACATTTTAACATATTACATGAAAAAATTAAAAAGGTTTTGTACTACACAAAATCACTACGATCAGGTTAATTCTAGCTGTGTTTACTGCTGTCAATGTTTTCCCACGTCCAGATAACATAGCGCTTTGTGGCTTCGTTGTCTGGTCGTAGGGAGCAATAAACATGAAATGGTTAAAACAAATTATGATTAACAAATTATTATCTCCTCATTACGGCATTATTCAAAAGGTTTATTATGCCGCTTTGGGGAGATTTACAGGTTCAATTTCAACTATAAGAATAACAAGAATAACATGCAAATAACAATCGATAATAATGCTAATACTAAGAATGAAAGGGACTCGCAACACGGTATTTTACCACGTCGGAGTCTGACAATTTTCGAACTTCGATCGCAAAGACGCCGTTCTATTTGTATAAAGAACCTGTAAATTTAGAGACAGTAATTTTTAAATGTTTCGTCACTTCATGACCAATAAGAAACTAAGAAATAAAAATGAAAATTCGACGATCGAACCAATAAGTTTAAACACGTCTGGTACACTCTTAATAAAATAAAATGTCGAAAAGCTCTTCGTTGACGTGTATAACACATTCAGAAATAATACAAAATTGTATTATGAATATAAATACTTTAACTGAAAAAAATACCATTGAAAAATTATTCACAACGGTTTAAACATATTTCACAAAAATTAGATTTATTTTGTAGAAAACGATAATTTTAACCCGATTACGTTTTCCGCCAGAGCGGGGGTGACATTTTAATAAAGTCATCCTTTAAATCGTCCAACGATAACTCTCCAAATCGATGGGGTAGGTAAATCCGGGCCCCTCAATAATGCTCAAAATTTGGATTATGACGAATGCCCCTGGAACAGTTTCGACGGAGCGGAACGGATGAGTCGCACTAACTTCGGATTGGGGGAATTTATTACACGCGTTGGGCGGCGCTGGAACCGGGAGAAATGGGAAATGTCTCCCAATCATAAGAGGCTCAGCGCTGAAACACGTCCGTCCTAAAAGCTTTCGGGAGGCATTCGAACATAATGCTCAGGACCCCGATCAATATTAAATATTTTTCGAAAGCCTGTAACTTTCAAATTATGAGCTTCACGTATAGAAAAAGATCACTTTTCTTCGCGCAATAATTCTTATTGATATTACCATGAAGGATGCATGTGAAATTTAGGTGAATTTGAAAAAAAATATCTTTTGTATTCATTGCAAACCTGCGTCTAAGTTCTACGAAGTGGATGGAATTGACGAATTTCCGGTTCCCCAGGAATGTTGAATAGTGTTTGGCTACAAAAAAATCTAGAGAATTGAAGCTAATTCAAGGAACTCGATTCTAATGATGATTTTCAACATATATAGATACTTAGAGATCGTATCTTCAACTCTGGAGCCTTGCATACTTACACAATAAAATTACACAAAAGTGTACAATATAATATAAACTTAACAAAATCAGTCTAGGCTTTTGTTAAATACTCGATGCGACCACTTAGGTTTTTCCGTTAGTAATATTTATTGGGCGTGGCAAATCCACAAAATGAAATTACCATCTCACAGGATGTGCAAATACATAGTTTATATATAATGTTTGATGCTTATAAGAATCGAATGATATACGTAAAAACCAGGTATGGTTTCTATTCATTCCCTCATTCGACATATTATTATGTAGAAATATTTTTGAGTCACGAACGAAAAAGTTATGAATTGCTTGTTTCCAGAACTATGAACTCCATCAATCTAAAAAAAGCTTCCATGAGCACTGAACTCTTGCACAACGTTTTATAATTCGACCTACCCCGCATACTGCGAGTAATGCGAGACATGAGATATGAGTGTGAACACCAGCGCCGGCGGCTCCATATGAATTTGACCCTTTTTCGAAGGGAATATCTCGATATGAGCTGATCACATTACGTGATACAAGTTTATGAAAAAGGATACCCTTAAAACTGCCAAAGCGAGTAATCTTTATGAACATGAATAAAGGGGAGTTTGTTGTGTTTTCATCTTGATTGAGCGAGGTTACCAGAAAAACAATCAAATATAATATAATAATATTTTCACACCTTTTCATATCAGGGGAGGTGTGTTTCTGATTTATTTTATCTTTTGCATTGTTGAATGGTTTTTCGGCATTCTTCTTCATCTTTCTTACGGTATTTTTGGCATAATCTGATTTTATTGGAGCTAAAATATTGCGGTGGCATGAAGTAAATTTCCCGTGGTTCCGTTGATCTCTTGATCGATGAAAGATTTCGAAAGTGATTTATTTGTTTTGTTTTATTTGTTTTTTTCTTTATTTTTTTAATGTATATTTATACATTTAAGTTTACAAAATAACTAATTATAACTGATAAATTATTATATGTAACTAATGTACTATTGGGTCCGTTACATATGGATAATGATAACTTAAAAAGTAATGAATTTTTTTCTTACTTAATTTAATGTGGTTTTTACAATCTATTTAAAATTGAGTCATTGGTGTTCATTTCAACATTTTATCCCTTTACAAAATCAACTCTTTTGTGTATTGGATTTATTCTTTTTAGGTAGTTTATTTTCCTTACATGTTCTTGAATTATGTCTGTGAATGTCCATGTTGTAAATTAAATTGTTAGAAAAATATATTGGTAACAAGTTGTTCCTTATTTTATGGATAAAAATCATTGCGTTCAATGTCTGATTTTATTTCACTGTCATCCAATTTAATTCCTCTAACATTTTAGCTACTTTCGAATATCTATTTCGCTTTATTATTATTCGCATTGCTCTATTTTGGAGAATTCGTAATTTGTTCTGTTCTCCGTCGTTAAAGAAGAAAAGTATCGTTGAGCAGTAGTTAAAATGTGGAGCAATAATGGAGTTTTAATTGTACGTGTCGTCATTCTGGAAATTTTTAGACGTATTCTTCCGAAAAAAGAAATCTTCTTTCAAAATTTCTTTTTGATATATTCAGCTTATTTATTAAAGTTAAGTTTTGTATCTAATATAACATTAAAAATAATTTCACATCATTTTAATTTTCAATAATTTAATCACTGTAGAAAATAATATTAACGTAACCTAAATAAAACTTGAACACGGAAAAATACGACAGAAAATTAAAATATTTCAGTCGCATCTGGGACTCGAACCTAGGACCTCTGCCTATCCGGGGCAACCGCTTAACCAACTAATGAGACCAGTTCAATTTGTGTAATAATTTCACCATCAATTTTTATTTTGCTTTCGTTGCATGTCTTCTTGTGTCCAATTATCATATACGAGTATGTTGCATTTTAGTTAAGTTTATTTATTTTTATCCATCTTTATATATTTTCTAGATTATTATTAAAAATCATGATTATTCATCATAATTATCTCCAACTATGTATATGAGTGTATCATCAGCAAATAATCATACTGTGACCTTTGATATAATAAAATAAAAATAAAACAAACAAAAAAACAAACAAAAAAACAAACAAAAAAACAAACAAAAAAAACAAACAAAAACAGACAAACAAAAAAAACGCTTTGTTAAATACTAATAACATCGAACTCATTTTGATCAATTTCGGTATACTATGTCACGTGGGTTGATAAAAACGGACAGTGCTGTGAAAACAAAAGTCAAATACAACTTATAATGGTATTACAGAAATAAGTTTGCTCAGAAACAGCTTGTTTCTGTCTTTATTTTGCAAGTTGATATTAATATAATTTCCAAGCACACCAATTCATTTATTTAAAGTAATAAATCTACAAACTATAAATAAACTTTCTTCAATAAATATATATTTATTTTGTTTTGTCATTATTACTAAAACTAATATGAAATACTTTATGTACACCACTGTCTGATATGTAAATGTCAACTGTGCGTCCTCAAGAGCGAAGCTTCGCTCCCGAAACATGTTGGTATTTATATATTAAACAGTGGTGTACACGAAGCATTTCTCATTCACTTTATTATAAATAAAACGTTCAGTAGAACACACAGGAAACGTGAATAAATCGAATGATCCATTCATTTCGTTTCAATTATTTTATGAATTGTGTTAAAATCATTATTACACATTTACTAGAAATACATTATAATCGAACTTCAAATAAAAATTGAAGTGAACAATCTCAATGTGAGAGAATTATTACAAATGTATTTCCGTTTTCGAAAAATACATATAGTTCTAAAATTTGTATAGCAAAAAGTGCTGAAATAACAAGCAATTTATTATTTCACGTTACGGTCCTTGAGAAAGTCTTGTTTATCGAGATAAATGCTTGTTCATTTTCATTCAAGAACCATTGAGAAGTTTATACTTATCTTTCACGAAGTTTAAAAGTTGTTTCCCGATAAAGCATGTAGGTACATCGCTAGTATGTACGTTTAACATTTTCTTCGTTTCTATGGTGAATCGCGATCTTTGAGCCAGTCTATGATATATGTCTTATTTGAACCCACTGAACAGATACTTCTTAGAAGTGTAGTGTGGGCGTATCCGTGAAATTCAAGTCAAAACATTTTTCACCACTAAAATGAAGACATAATTTGTCTCGACGCCACCTAGTGAGGGATTTAGCCGTTACAAGCCTTCCTCATACCAATAAAGTTGGTTGTTTACAGGTGAAATATAATAAAAAACCGTAATTATTGAATGAAACACTAGTATATATTGATTGACTTGGCGGGTTTGCGATAAGCCGACGTAGCTCAATGGTAGAGCATCTGACCGATATTAGAAGGGTGTGGGTTCGAGTCCTGCCGGCGACATTTATCTTTGCTCGGAAGGTTTTTTCAATTTGGATGAGTGTTTCAGGCTAATAATTATTGTTTATAAAAATAATTGTTACCCTTTGCGCTATGCACAAAAATCTTGTCTTAAAAACTTTAGTTTATCAATTAATATATATTATTTTTTTAATTACTTCTCTTGAATTTAATCACACATTATCAAATACTTCAATTCTTTCTTAAACAAGCTCATGAGCATGCTCAGTAATAGATAATAGATGTACTATATAAATAAAAAAAATTATAGGTATATCCGAGAATATACGCCGGTAGAACTTTGCAATTATATAAAAAAGATAGCAGACAAAAATATGTGAATTAATTGAAGATAATAAGTCTTAAATTTGAAGTATGATATCGATAAATATGACGTAAAATAAACAGGTCTCATTAGTTCAGTGGTTAGAGCATTGTCCCGGTAAGTCAGAGGTCCTGGGATCGATTCCCAGATGCGACTGATTTATTTTCTTTGTCTTTTTCTGTTTCATGTTTCATTTGAGATATGAAAATAATATCTTCTTCAATGATTAAATATTACATTGAGGGTTATAAGCTTCAATAAGTTAATTCAATAAATTAAATAATCACATTTTTGAACCATGATTTGTATTTTTATAAAACGGGAATATGTTTACACCGCATTTCATGAAGAACTATTCCGTACTAACTTTGCCTCTTAACTGGTCAATACAGAGATTTCATATCCTTGGTAATAAAAATGGTTTTACGGATATTTTTAAATCAGGATTACTGAAATACAGAATGAAAAAAAAGATGAAAATTAATGAGCTCCTGCTATAAACCCAGTACATTATTTTACTATTGCATGAGTATTTTTATTCTATTTAACTTTATTTTTTCTCATTGTACTGCTTGTAATTTCAGTTGGAACACTTTAGCTCTATTTGTATAATCATTTACCTAATTTATATCAAATTTAAAATTACATCTACTTACATTTTGTACCTTCATAATTACATCTGCCCAGATTATTATTTGTATGTTATTATGTGTCATCTTTAGCTTTTACGTGATAAAAGCCTTTTTAGGCAATTAAAAAAATGAAATAAATAAAAAAAACTAAATAGGGTTTTCTACGGAAAGTTAATATATTACTTATTCTTTTATAACATCATGATGCTCGTGATAAAATAAAATAGTTTGATAAAAAAAAATATATATATTGAACTGCTAATCCATGAACGCGATAGACAGCTAAATCAAAACCCTTAAGAGAAACGGCTGCGCTGCCTGTTTCATACGTAACTTGATTTAAGGCCGAAATACCCATCCAAACCGAATGATACATTTTTTAATTAAAGGGTTAGTAAGTATCTAGTAGGTGTGAGAAGTATTTTATTTATTTCTGTTTTCAATTAAGAGGACCTGGGTTCGAGTCCCAGATGCGACTGAAATATTTTTAGTTTCTGTCCTTTTGTCCGGTTTCATCTTTCATTTTAGGTTATGTTAATATTATCTTCTTCAATGATTGTTTATTAATTGTTTAGTATTAATACAGTTTTTTATTTCAGCTGGTAACATATTTATACAACTAGGAATCATGCGATCTAAAGTTCTTTGTCCGTATTTATTTTTATGCTTAGGAATCCTTCATTAAAATTGAGATGACTATTGTAAGTGTGCTCTAGTCTATTTGTATTATTTATAGAGTTATTAAAGTGTTGAAATTTAATTTTGTACCACAGAATTGATCTTACTGAAAGAATTTTGAGACTCTGATAAAAGTATGAAATATTGTGACTTTGTTGGTATAAACTTTTATGAGCTAATGATTCAACCAATTATTTGAAATACAATCAAATTCTGAGAGTTTAACAGGTTGCTATTTGAAGATATGAAAATCACCATTTTCGACCATTTGCATTCCATTGTCGGATGTAGGTCTTCCGAAGCGGTTTCCAAACTACCCGTTTTCAAAGTTGGCACGACGTGTTTCGGCCTAACTTATTTATACAAGCGTATCAGGACGTACCCGTTAAACTTTAACAAGTAATTCCTGAACTTTTTGGAGTAAAAAAAGTACATGGCATTCTCCGGTGAAAATTTTGTTTTATTTAGAGTTGAAAAAAAAAAATAATTTCAAATTTAAACAAACAAAAAAACTTTTACATGCCGTCATTTGTTATTCAGGCGAGTAAACGTCCGACCCCTTATCCCGACCCTAACTGCACAATACCTGATTTTTTTTTTGTTTTTAGTTGGAAAAAAAGTCACTTCTTTTTATTTTACATTGACTCCACACAGGAGGCCTCACGGAAAATAATTTCCCTCAGGGCGTATGTCATATTTGAGGATGCTGTTTGGAGGGTCCTTTTGAGGAAAAGAAGGAGTAGACATGGGTCTTGAAGAAACACATGTCGTAGGAGGGAGGAAACACAGAGACCGGCAAGTCTTTCCAAGGCTGGGCTGTTGAACTCGAGAATGAGTTGTAGAAACGACCTGTTCTCACGTGACAAATGTCAACCATCTAAAAATGTTGGGCGCGCATTTGTCGTGTTTCCCAACTATACACCGATGCCGAAGGGATCAATGATGGTAGTTCCTCAGAGCATCTTCCATTGAAATACCAATAGAATAAGCATAGCATTCCCACCTGACGCCTGCGCTCCAAATATTGGAATCCGTTTGTTAAGATAGGAGAATCTTTCAAACGGAAAGCCCATCTCTGCATAGAGTCATGGGTTTTTTAAGGTATTTTTGGGCTCTAGACCAGAGGTGACTACCAAATTCAACAGCGAGGCGCACTTGCGATTTGTACAGGGTTAGTCGTTGTGTACTATTAAAGTATCTGCGGGCTCTACACCGTATGTCTAGCTTCTGAGATGCTAATTGGACTCTGGCTTCGATGAAGCCCCTGTGCCTGGCTGGTCACCAAAAGTTACACCAAGCATATATCAATGGAAGGCATGTTGGGAAGTTTGCTTCTGCTGAATGAGACTAGATTGTCATTTAGATCCCCTTTAGACGTAAGCAGACATGATTTGGTATTTGAAACATTAAATTCGACGAGGTTATTCTTACCCCAATAGGAAAGCCTCTTGAGGTAACCGTCCATTCTCTGCTTAAAAGCCCCCCGAGCCGTTGGAGTTTGTGTTCTTTTAGGGCTTGTTAAACAAAAAGCTATCATGGGCTGTACTGTCATCCACGTAATAATATATTGGTGTACATGAAAAAAGTTCCATTGCTGTTCAACAAAGTCGGAGTCATAACCGATTCCTATGGGTTATCAAAATTTATTAAATGGGAGGATGAGGTGATTCCGTCACCAACCGTCTTGAATCGATCTCTCCATAAAAAGTCGGTAATCCACGTACACAAGGATATGGGAAGTTCGTAAGAAGGCCCCGTAAGACGTGGAGTACATCCCGATGCTGAGTCCTCACCTTTTTCATATCGAAACCGCAGTGAGGAACCGACGGAGGGATAGCACCTTGATCATCGAGGGCCGAGTTTTCCGAAAATATTTTACTTAATATATTGGCCTTTTTACCGTACTTACTTATCGTCCGTGCTTAAGTCCTGATAAACTCTACGTAGATAAGATTAAAAAAAAAATTAATACTAACCGTCTATCTTAAATACCAGCATATTTTTTAAAGTTCGTTTTCATAGTTACGATAATTTTCAAAGTATGAATTTAAAAAAAAAAAAAAATGTAAAAACTAAAAAAAAATCATATTTATTATCAAAATAAAACTGACAAAACAATTTTCACACAAAATCAGTCAAGAATCTTGTAATTTAGATAATGGTGATGTCAGAAGCCGCCTACCAATAATGACACCAAATAGGGCGTTTTTATATGTTGGTGTTTTAGTAACTCTTAAATATTCAATTTATTTTTTATAACTTATTGAAGTTTGTAAACCTCATTGTAATATTTAATCATTGAAGAAGATAATATTAACACATCCCAAATGAACCACGAACGGAAAATAAAAAGATTTCATTCGGGACTCAAAC
>JAHDVE020007162.1:0-63942 GCA_022606495.2 Halesus radiatus | reverse complement strand
TATGACAGCTGTTTCGGCGTTCAGAACTTAAAATAAAACATGATTAAATTTAATATGCGTACTCCAAACTTTAAAAATATATGACCGTATTTTTTTTACCCGAATACTGCAGTCCCAGTCGAGTCCCAACTGCTCAAATGCATTATAATAACCTCAATTGGGATTTATTGTGAGACTGATGGGAGCGAGAAAAGGAAGAAAATGTGAAAAATAATGGATGGGAAGTACCTGCCTATTCAAAACCGATTATCAAACACGGCTAAAGCCATTTTAAGCAACATTTGGTTTTCGTAACCATGTTTAATAGTTTTGCCCAGAAAAAGAGCCCTGAAATAAAATTAAATACATTCCTAAGTAATAAAAATATTTTGTTTTATTGTATTTGCAGGGCACTTCTTATCTTAATAAACGGTCTGCAATCTTTGGAGCACAGACATCAGGTGGGAATGCTGTCACCGTTCTACCGATATTTTAATGGAAGGAAGGTCTGAGGAACTAACGTCATTGACCCCTTCGGCACTGGTGAATATTCTGGAAATACGCCAAATGCGCGCCCAACATTTTCACATGGTTGACATTTGTCACATGAGAACGGGTCACTTCTACGACTCATTTGTGTATTCAACAGCTCGACTGTGGAATGATCTACAAGCCTCTGTGTTTCCTCCATCCCACAACATGGATCTCTTCAAGACCTATGTTTACTCCTTCCAAAATACCCTAAGATTTCCTCTACGAAATTATTTCCCTCAGGGCCTAATGTTTGGAGAAACTGTAAAAAAAGGCGCAATCGAAATATTCAATAATGAATTATTTTTCTAGTTAACAAGAAATAATCGATTGATTATTGTATTGTCAAAAAAAAAGTATTTGATAATTATCCCTTGCTTCGAAATCACCTTTCGTTTATTATTACGAAAATTGAATACTTTTGAAACTGAAAGAAACGTACGCTTTAGTTACGCCGATGACCAATCGGTCTTTTTTCTGCAAACGACACCCGAGCGCCCCCTGTGGCTAGTACTTATCCCGTCACGCCTCTGGCGGTAAGGCGAGTCATTTCCTGCCTATGTACGAGTGGTATAAAAATATTATATAAGTCTAGAAATCGATATTTCTATTGCGCACGTAGAATACTCGTATAGGTACATACTACGTAGGGAAGAATAACTCTACCGAAGTTTAGCAAAAAATGTAATACTATACATTACAGCACATCCTTATTTTATAAAATAATTCTTATAGTTTTCATTTATTTTATTTTTATGTGACTACCACATAAGAGACCAAGCTCCTCCTTACCATCGGGAACCAGTGAGACTATGGAATCCCCAATTGGTTTATGTTGTGAGACTGAAAGTATTGAAGAGGGGAAGGAGATGGTCACCAAATACGGCTAAAGCCATTTCAAGCAACATTTTAATTCTGAACCAGGGCGATACTAATAGTATCGACCACTCTTGAACGTGTAGCAAATATACTACATATTATTTTTAGTTAATAAATCATGAAATAACACATTGTAATCAAATAAATTTAAATAATAGTTCAATTCTTAAAATATTCACAATCAACAAAGTACACGCCCTTCCCGGTCCGATACCTGCTCCCCACTCCCACCCTTGGCCCCTCACACGCCCGTTTTTATCAATCTACAACACATGTGTAGCTTAGTTCATAATTTAGTGGTATACTGCCATGAAGAAGCTATGGTAGAAACGAAACCCGGTCGGCAAAAGTATATAACAAATACAAGTGATGTAAACAAAGTTATGGTTTTATTTTCAAATAAAATGTACTTGCGCACACCGGGATTTAAACCCGCGACCTCCGAATTCGTAAACAAAGGTCGTAATCATTCAACCACCTAAGGTTCACCTGTATAAGCTGCAAATTGATGAACAACAATACAATAATGTGATGTGGATATTTTTCACTTTTTTCAGCAAACAAATTGAATTTTTTAAACACATCAAATTTAGATGATAAGGGCAGAACTGACGTAAGCCATAAACATGTTTAAAGTAAGTTTGGAAAAGAAAAACTTGGAATGGAAATACAAAATATTTCGTTTTCGTACAAAGCAATTACTTTGTAGTTTGTCAACGCCTGTTCTATTGTTTTCTTTTTATATTTTGTCTCTCTCTAATTATATTTGTATATCTCATCCATATACGAATATACGCTTACCCTATATATTTTTGTTTAGTTTTAAATTTTACCCTGACGTAGCTTGCGATAAGCGAAACCGGTTACTGATGGTTAAAAAATAAATTGGTGGTTTAAAATAAATTGTTTTATTTATCATAATATTATATCAAATAAAATTATCTAGATCAACCAAAAAAATGTGTAAATAATAAATTATGCTCCAATCAGTAAACAAAATTTAAAAATATCTACCTTTACGGCACTTAAAATGGCACAATATGCTTATTTTTCAACCGTCCACTCAAGATTATTTAAAAAAAAATACAACCAAGGCAAATCCGGATAAACACTTTTGGTATTTATACATCTTATAATAATAATAATTTATACATCTTTAAACACATAGTGAGTATACAACGAAATGTGGCCAAGTCGAGATACCTATCCGTTGAGAGACTAAGACTGGAGTCATTTGCATGGACATAACTGACAGCTTCGCAAGTCAGAATATTTTTTTTTATATATGTGAAACAATATTATTAGATAATTTCTTCAAACGATTGGTATTCACTTTGTGTCGTCATTATTAATAAATGAATTAAAAATTATACTTTGTTTACACCACTTTATAAATATACATGTTTCGAAATATTCATATTCAGTATTAATATTTATATTAATAATTTTTGTATTCATATATTTCTGATGATGAAAGCATCGCTTTCGAAACATAAACTCGTATTTATGTATATTTATAAAGTGGTGTAAGCAAAGTATATTTTTTAATCAATTTAATATTACTCGATTTCAAAATATCCTAACTTGAGCCTACATTCATGAAAAAATCCTCAATCTCAATCATACGATTTGTTATATTTAGTTAAAAAAAATCAACCGCTGATAGTACCAACGCAACGTAGCAATTAAACCCAACATTAATACGTACGTATACGATATAATCCACCACACCTAGGTTCTGAAAGCTTTTATTTATGAGCGAAAGGTATGAAGCTGTATTGTTGCGTTCAAGTATTTGATAGGTAGTAATTGATTTACAGTATTGCGGTCGGTGTTCGCTCCTCGAAAAAAGCTTTTCGAATGATACGCAGAGTAGAATAGCTTTTAAGAATCAATTATTTACGACCGGCGTTAAATTTTACTTCCAGCTGGGATTTGATTAACTTTTGCTGTTTTTTGAAACAGACAGTTTTGAGTTGTGATGTTTAGATACGAAAACGCTTTGTAAATTGAAATGTTTTGGTGGTATAATGATGTTATGAAAAATTGTACCGATATGAAATACGTAGATTCATTGAAGAATCGATAAATTATGACGATTCATTCAAGTGTGGTAAGTAAACAATGGTTAAATGTAATAATACTGCTGTGTCATTATTCGCTAGCCATTGTTCACCTAACAATACGTCTCTGGTGACCTAGTTAGAAAATCTCCGAAGTAAATTAATACCTACATGTAAATATACTACGTCAAAATAAAATAACAATCGCCTCAAATGCTGGCGACGAAAATACGTTGTTCTTTGTTAGGACACAAATTAAAGTACTTTGTATGTATCATAAATTATTTCAACAAGTTTGAAATCCTACACGAAATCGATGGGGCTATGGCATTCAACATGATTATAGGAGATCAACGAAGAAAGTTGGATAACTTAAGAAATGGGGAAAGTTTTAAACCTTTCACTTACAGTTCTTAAATAAAAACGCGCGTTCCGGTGTTTGGTAGTCAGTACACGAACAAAAATTAGCGATTTTAAATCGGAAAAATAAGAACATTCATAGCTAATACCCTTAATTAATTATAATTGAAGTCAAAAATTATAATAATTGAGATTTATTTGCTGAAAACATTAAAACACCATTTCGCAATGTTCACGAAACGGGCATAGGTCCACTCTGGTTGCAAAGCCCGAGAGCTACTGCCGACTCCGACTGAGAACATTGAGCTCCTCGCGCTTCCACAGTGTAGTATGCAAGAGTGAGATGCGAATATATTGTCGCACTTCCCGCACACTCTTCACGTATCGTCGAGACTCAAGGTCGAGTTTATATAGTATCGTCGGTTTCCGATGTTCACAAAATACCTCCGATGTACCCGATAAATTCTAATTATTATTAATATAATTTTTTAATAAATGAGTAAATATATCATGGAGGAATACCTTAAATATTAACCATGTATTTATTATATTTATAAAGATATTGGTGGTTATTAGAAGCAACGTGTAGAAGATACTCATCATAGGGAAGGGAGGGTTAACGTGGCTCTTCAGATCTGGTATAGAAACGAAATATTAGCTACTAATTATAGCAAATGTAACATTTCTCAGTGTTAAAAGATTTTTTTTATGCACCTACGATAATTAGATCTAAACCAAATATTTTCACTAACCTTGATAATTTCTGCTATCCTACTACTCGCTACGAACAGAAGACCCCTGTTGTAGTGATTGTAGGATTATTTTTCAAGAATTAAAAAAAAAATTGTTAACGATGAGTTTTGAGGCAACCTGTCATTGTCAGAAACATTTGCTTCTAACAGTTGCGTGCCTGTGTAGCATATTCTTTATTCATCGGGTGGCCTAAAAGTTCTGACCTGTTGTAGAAATAATAAAATTAATAATTTTAAAAGTTTTTTTTGAGGAAATGTAACAATGATGGAGGTAATTTTTAGAAAATTGAAATGGTTTCTCAAATTAATTGGTTAATCAAAAACCTCACTTCGGTTAAAAAAAATCCGTTGAAACAATTTAATAATGCTTGAAAAGTTACCAATTAACGTAAATTTGCGAAATAAGGTTAAATTTATCAAAACCTGTTTTTACAGGCTGATCGCTACCTGGGCTAATTGGGCTTAGAATCAATCGACCGGTACCGATTAACCCTTATTGCAACACGATCAAGTTAGCGCAATGGCCTACATTGCTAATCATTCGGCTTCATTCGGAATTTTTCTCGTTGTATACATTATTGATACCGACATGAAATTTTTGGGTAGATGGGTAATAAATGGAAGCAATTAAAGAATAACCTTTTAAATATCTCCTCAAAATTTAAAGTCACGTTCACACTGATAATACAAGTAAATTTTAGGTGGTCGATAACCCGTGTGTAATACGTTCGTTAATAGTCAGAGATACCGAGTTTAATCAAAACCACTTAGATCACAAGGCCGGGACACTGGATCAAATCACCATCTTAACTTGTATGAGAAACTCGACCTTTTTCATATTTTTTTTTTTTTTAAATAAATAAAACGTTTTAACGTGATATAATAGATTAAAAAAGGTCATGCAAGCTAAGAAGCAAATTTTATATATTATTCCGGCCTTTTGATCTAGGCGGTTTTGGATTAATATTAACTACGCACACTGACTTTCTGGTTCTATTAATTTGTTTCTATGAAAAATCAGAATATTTAAAATGCGTTAAATAAAATAAATCATCAATACCTACCTTCTCATACTTCTTGTGAAACATGTCCCAGTATTTTATTAGATTATCAAATCGATTTTAAAATTTCTAGTCTGATCATGTTAGTTAAAAAAATGGTCAGATTGGAGGTTTATTTAGAAATATTCTCACTTGACATTCAATGTTCTCTCTTTCTAATACTGTTTATTTCTTATGTATAAACACAATGTAAAATAAAATGGAACGAGTTTCGTGAGGCCGTGTCATTTGGTCATATATATGACACAACGTGACTCAATGGCAATTGACGTTTAGTGACGAATACGACACCTGATGGGTTAAAGTGTTTATTAACTCCTTAGAATGACTTGGTTCTATCTAACGCAATAATCATGCCATCGCCAACTCTCGGAAGAGCTGCTTCAGAGTAACATTGCAATGTCAAAAGGATCCCTGTTATTTTAAGAGGTAACTAAATTAAGTGCTGTAAATATAGCATTTATATTATATTTAATTTATGACAAATTAAAAAGAACTGACAACTGTCAATAGAGCAAAAACCTATAGAAATGCTTTTCTATTTTCGTCTTTCCCATATTTAAACTCATTTCACTTTGAGTTCACAAGTGACCTCACTTTATTTTTCTAGATCATTTCCCGTATCCCAAATACCTTTCTTCGCACCCCTAATCAAGGAATTCTGCGAGGCGGTAAGAAATGGGAAGGATAAGAAAAGGAAAATTGAACGGTTCGATATTCAGATCCATTTTCTAAAATCAAGTGACGGAAAAACAAGGAGAAAAGGGTTAACCCCGCGACCGGGATTTGAACACAACCTACTTGACGTGAATAATCAATGAGTAGGGATATGAACAGTTTGGGCGAAATTCGCGTTATCTTTGGAAAAAGGGGGTATGATTTTTCAGCAAAAGCGGTGGTATTTTACAAGAAAAGTTGTATTATGTTTTGATAATTACGGTTTTCGCGTTCTTTCCAGGTCTCCATCAATGGTAATTAATGTCATGTGTTTTCTATTGTACAAGTCAGATTATCCTACTATCTAGTAATATACTAATTTTGATATACTAAATCACCGTGTGTTTATTTACGAGGAACTACCTTAAATTACTAAACTTATCAAAATAAATAAAGAAAAACTTGTCGATCCTATTTTGTGGTCTTTCACCAGAGAAATTTATATTTGCGGTAACCACAGATAATAGAAATAATGGAGATAGGCCAAGAACTATTCTCCGATTTGATGGTACGTGGAATTTGACCGTAAGCTCAATAACAGGCCGCACGCTTCGATGACATATCCTCACTTTGTTTCTATTATCTATGGTGATATCCCTTACCAGCGTAATCCAATTTTCTAAGTTGTTTCCAACATACACCATCTAGGCGTAGAACCAAGGAATTTGCCACCTGCTAATACTATCTATGAAATATTTTCATATATTCCTACAGATAAATACAATATTTGCGTATGCTGAACACACTAAACCATCAAATGTAATCGATTTTTGGCATTTCAATTTTATGTTAACCCGCAAGGCAGTTATTGGGTCAGATAGTAATCAAGTTACGGGCTTAGCAACTTATTACTGCCTTTCCGGGGATTCTTTCCAAAATTGGAATCGTGGTTTTTGTATTATTTATTCAGGTTGGGATATTTTACATATTGTTTCATCTGCTTTTGAGCTTTCGGTAGTACTTTTTTTTTACTTTGACAATTTTTTGGATGAATTAACCTATGTTCTAACTTTTAAAGTTTCACCTCAAAATTTAAATTGAGGACATAATTTATATAATGTTTGGAAAGCTTCAAATAGTCAACACCTATCGTCGTGTAGTTTTTTTAGTATTAGATTCTAAAAAATATATATATATTGTTACGTAACAAATGAAAGACTTTATAATAGTTCTAGCTTCTCGTTTACAATAGCCTGGCATCCAATAACACAACAGCCCGCCACACGGCAGCCAATAACACAACGACCCACCCAAAGTCACAATAATCAACCAATGAGGGCTAGCGAATAGATCATTACTGGCCGCATGGAACGAGGCAGTTTGCCAAGCGACTCCTCGGTCCGTCATGACTATCTTCCCAACCTCCGAGCTATCACCAGCGTACTCCGTACCAGGTTCATTTATTTCATCATTCGAGTCCGCCATTGGAAACATCAATTGCATGAGGGTCTGAGTGAGGCCCCTAGCAGATCGTTCCCATACTACTTTGTAAAACACCTAAGATGGTGACCTGTTATTAACTATTAAACTCAGTGCGAAGATATGCAACGCCTGTACTCCTTGTATACTGCCGACGCAGTCGACCCCACGACTATGGCGTCGCTGTACCAACATGAATCAAGTAAGCTGCCCACCCCTTTTTCTCTTTTATGTGCTGTACTTTTGTGTTTACCATCATTAACTTGCCCGGTTAGAATTTCATCAGAGAGTCTAGAACAGAGTAGGTGCCAACAACTTGGCGTACCCTGTATTTAACCTGCATGACCATGTCCTTGTTACAATAAATTTTGAACTGAAAGTACGCCATCTCGTCATTTAAAGTAGAATAGAAACGCCTCCTCTTCAATTGTAAGGCCGCGGCCGACTCATTTGACCCTTTAGAGAGAGGAAATCTCCTTGCTGTACCGATAACTGAGCTAATGTCCTGACGACGCCGAAACCGGTCAAGTACTTTTCGAGAAAATCGAGGAAAAACAAACAAACAATATTGATTTATATATATATATATATAGATAGACCCTGATAAGTAAAATATTATTTTTTACTGCAGTGCTTTATCTTATTACTAAACATAGACAATCTATTATTACTAATTATGGTTAACAAATTGCATTCACTATTTCATTGATTAGTAATACAAAACTATATGCATGATGCATTTGACCCACTAAAGTGATGCCGCGTTAAAATATACGTTTTTATTTATTTATTATTTAATTCCGCATAAGAAGCACGGAGACATTATAAATAAGTGTGTGAACATAATTTAAATGAAATATTCTAAACCAATTAAGTTCCTTTAATGAATAAAACTACCTACATAATATTATAAAAATTATAAAATAAACATTAGAAACACATATGTGCACTTGAAGTGAAATAACACAAAACTGCGCTAAATAAATGTTTTGTTATTATTATTATATGTAAATAAAAATACAGTTATTGGCGAGATAGCAGGTTTCTGAAATACAGAAAACATCGAAGCCATTCTTTAAAACAGCCTTAAAAATTTAATTTAAAAGATTCTTCTGTTTTGGTGCACATACCTTATACAAATTGATAATACATATTATATGCAGCCATATAATATGTATTATCAATTTATGAATCAATTTATGAAGCAGCCATGTTGGCGAGCTGCAAATTGCTTCTACCAGGACCCCTTTTGCCGCTACAACCACGACTGTAAGCTGTCTTTGTATTTCCCCTTCTGTGTTGTAACTTATTCGAGTCCCCGTTATCATGCCCGTTTAGAAAATATCAGAGAGAGTAATCACCCGTAACTTCCATTTGAGGTTAGGTTAGCCTTTTGATCATTGTAACATAACTTACCATATCTGTACCTTCCCCTGAATAAACTCTGAGTCTGAAAGCATTTAGTGAATTCATTTGACGAAGTATTAGAGTCCCCGACCCCGATTATAAGACTGCCTGTCGGCCTACGACCCTGCAGGGGAGCTTCTTGGTCTGCCGAAACTGAGATAGTCGAATGTCCAGAGCCGAGTTCCCTGTCAAGACACCACCCTCGGTGTAAGTCAAAACCGATGAACTGTCTTCCGTAACCGCTCTTTCCCGACCTTCCTCCTCTTCTTCTCCCACATCCCTACATCCAGTCATATTCTTTTTATAACAATATTCACTGCTAAAAGAAATGAAAATGAAGGTGTAGTAATAGTTAATAATTTTGTTGATATCTGGCCTCAGAAGAAACTCGAATAACGGGAGAACGATAAACTATCCTCGTAAATATGTTACCGTTTTTTGTACACAGGAATTGATTTTTTTCAGCCTCTAGAACCCTGATTTATTTCATAATTTTTTTTTTGAAAGGGTGTGGTGGTCGTTAAGGAAAATGCAGCTTGCTACCCCTCAATGACCGATATCTGTTAAAGTCAAGGTCCGGTGGCGACGTGCAGCTGCCAGCAAAGTATGTTATTAATTTTATGTACAGGTAGATGACCTTATACAGGACCATACATACTGATACTTGTTGCATGACGCTCCACTTTCTTGTTTAATTTTATTTGTATTGCCTCCACTTACCGAATGTATTCACCTGTGAACTGTATGTACGAGAATGGAAGTAAAAAAAAGAATATACTATATGGTTTTACAAGATAACATCCCTATATTGTCACAGAAAAGCAATTTTGATGTAACATCCAGAGCCAAAAAAACGCAGGATTTGTATGCCTAAATTTCAATTTAAATAAAGTAATATTGGGAAAACTACGATTTTTTCCAAAGCCCAAGAGTTCTAATTTTTCATTGTAGAGTCACGGGCCTCAGATAGATCAACCCAAAAAAACCCCTGTGGAAAAATGTATACACAGTATTTTCGTGGGTAGTGGTGGTCACAGCAATATTGCTTTCCTGCAACGAATATACTTATTTATAAGGAAACAAAACTTGGAGGTCAAGAAAATCAATTTTCACACTATTTCCAGTACCAAATGTTGAAACAAGTTTCTTTTATAAAAATATTAACGAAATTCAGGAATTTTACAATCTTAAGAGAAATGGAAATCAATATACCACCTAATTTTAAAACAACTGAACTGCAAAACCATTATATTTATCAAGCCATAAAAAATTACAATCCCTATTGAAATGCACTGTATTAATAACCAATCAGAACAAATCAATATAATTAAACTCTTCTTACAAACTTAAATATTCACATATACATATAATTAAAACTTAGGATTGCTTTCCTGCGACGACTATATTTATTTATACGGAGACAAATCTTGGAAGCCATCTACGTTTTCTGTGCTCCAAATCAAACTTGTTTGCTTTGGGCAAATGAAGGTTTAATATAGTTGCCATAGTCATTAAGTTACGTGCTTAGTGACTTATTACTACTGTCTTTCCGGGGATTCTTTCCAAAATTGGAATCTTTGCTTTTGTGT
Source organism: Halesus radiatus (assembly GCA_022606495.2). NCBI lineage: Eukaryota > Metazoa > Arthropoda > Insecta > Trichoptera > Limnephilidae > Halesus > Halesus radiatus. The sequence goes on along the minus strand of JAHDVE020007162.1, from coordinate 53,185 downwards.
TATTTATTAACGGTGGGCTATTTTTACATCAGATTTTGTATTTAATTCGATTTTTTTTTTGCTTTTTTTTAATGAATGTAACTGTTTTGGAACGTTTAAAGTTTCACCTCACAGAAAATTGGTCACATAATTACATAAAATTTGGAAAGTTTCAAATAGTCAACACCTAAATCATTTTTAGTATTAGATTCTAAAAAAAAAAACAAAATACTCTGCAGAATTAAAAAAAAATTGATTTAATTTAATTTTTTACATTAAATTAAATGGAGTTCTACGAAATAAATACAATAACAATGAATGTATTCAATTATGTAAATGGTGGATTAAACCACATGTTTATCTAAGGGGAGCGGAGCTACATGTATAATTTGTTTCCGAGTGAGTTCGAGTGAAATAAAAGTTTATAAAAAGCTCCGTGAAAGGAAGAGTGCACTATGATATTTTCAGTTTGTTCAGAGAATACTTCATTAAGGGCAATGAAGCGTATTCTTCCAGTTTGCGGAATATTATTTATATATAAAAAGTAATGTAAGTTTGTCACTTTGTTTGTTTGTCGTCGATATTCTCGAAAATCACTGGACCGGTTCCGCTGAAAATAGAACAGTTTGTTTTTATTAGTGCCGGGAAGGTTTAGAATAGTCTGAATGAAATACGATGTGTAAAGCTGTTGCTATAACGTTTTAAAATTAGTAGGAAAAATATTTAACGCATCATTATTTAAGTCAGTAATAATAATAATAATAATAATAAGAGTAAATTTCTATAGCGCAATTATGTGAATTTAGCCCATAGATATAACACTCTAGTTAGCCACAGATTGCATATTCAAAAGAAGAAGGTTTTTTGGATAGAATATTTTCAAAATGGAACACACAATTAGGTACCTACTTTAGATACTTTTTGAAAAATAAACGTTGGGAATGTTTAATTATTTGGAGATAGTTACTTTCGCTGTCAAATAAATTATGACAATGACAAGTAAGAATTCACAACTTCATAGCGTTACTCCAAAAAAAAAATCCCGAGCAAGGCCGGGTACACATCAGCTAGTTATTTGTATTTATGAAGCGAGTTTCGTTCTTAATAATATGAAACGCAAAAGTTGTTTGAAGATGATCGTACTGACAACACTATTCATTTTAATATCCGGACAGTTCAGTAAGGCACCATTTAGTTATACAAAATTATAGATTAAACTAAAGACTTTAGGGACACAATTTTAAATATTAGGGTAGAATCCATTAAGAACCCATTATGCGCAAATAATGAATCTATTAATACAGTCGCTGTAAGCGTTGAACGGAATTGAAAGAACGTATCTCGCACGTGATCAAATTTTAAATAATTTATTATCTTGTCAAAGTAGAAATTTATTTTTTTACACGTTGTAAAAACTAGTGGTAGATAATCTTAGTATCACCCCGGTGAAACGTTGCTTGGAATATCTTTATCCATATTTGGTGATTAGATCTTAATATGACGGTACTTCTTAACCTTCTTCTTGGTCTTGAATACTTCCCTTGCCCACATTGTCAGCCTCATAGGATGCCCGTAATTGGGGATGTGCTTAGTCCCACTGGCTCCAGATAGTTGGGAGCAGTTGGGTCTGTTTTGCGGTATTCAGATCAAAATTATTAAGACGTCGGTTACGAGAAGTTATGAAAGATATTCTTTCGAGTTTTAACAATAATGTTCGATAGAGAAAAATAAAATATTTTAAACACTGTTGCTGGTAGAAAAGACGGACCGCGAATGGAATTGGCTAGCTGCACCCACTTAATAAAAAAAATAGTGTATTTAGGTGAGGATAGTGCGTTTTATGAAATGGAACATTGTCGAAAAAACGATTGCTTCACATGTAAATTGTATGCTTAACAATTTGCGAGTATGTTCTCAAACCTAGTACATTAAAATCATTTCAAACAGATTCTTGCATGTGTAACGGTGTACTGTATCGTAGGACTGCGGAGTAAGAGGGGACTGCAGGCAGGTATTTTCCAAACTATTTCCAACCAATTTAAACCACTGCCGATTTGCACAAATATATTCGAACGTCCACTGTTTAAAATTATTTTCCCTTACTGGGGGATAGGAAAGATTTTTTTTTTTAAATCTAACAAACTAGACTTTTCTAATAAGGGTCATTATATATCCTAAACAACCATGATTTTTTTAGCTAAATATGCAAATGTCACCCTCAACATTTTTTTCCCTTCTCTGCTAAAAAAAAAAAAATTTTCAGTTCAGCTTTTATACGAGAATTTAGTTGCTTTCAGATCCTAGTTATATACATATAAATTCACTCTGAATAACAAAATGAATATAATCTTAAAGCAACGAGTCACTAACTCTATTCGAAAATAAAGGTAGACTGTGAAGCGAAGTGAAAAAAAATCACAAACGTCTATTTATCCTTTGAAAAGTGCTCACCGAATATTAGAAGTCTATAAATAAATGTAGATTTTTCTATTTTCGCTCATATTTTGAGCTTTACGATACAAATATCACACATCAACCGTTTCAAAGATTCAAAAAGGATCATCTTAAAAATATACATTTAAAAGGTGCCTTCGGCCAGTAGATGAACAAGATTTTATGTTTTTAAAAGAGCATGTTTAATCACATTAAGTATAAAGGAAAAATCCGTCTGAAACACGAAAAACTACAAAATTTATAAAAATCTCACTAAATTTCTCATTTCCCATAACACAGATGAGGGAATGGAACTGGGGATGCTGTAGTTCTGTGGCGTGCAGTCCATAAAGGCTGAAAATCTGTTCCTATTTTAGTGAAAATAACGAACCATAAAGATAAATTAAGATATCAGTAAGTGGCTGAATTTTCAAATGCGTCGGGTTCACATCTAGCTGTCTAAGTCCTTCATCACCACACAAGAAATATTTTTATTTAGTGTGAGGGTAGGTTATTCATAATCCGGGAATATGTGTGTGTTTTTTTTAAAATAAGATGTACGAATTAATACGCTAATTTATTATTTTCTTGTCATAAAAATCAGCAGAAGATTATAATATAACGGCAATCTTTTCAAATGCTCATATATTTATACTCAATTCTGAAAAGGTACAGACAGCCTACTTTTGGTCATAGAGCAATGCACCCCACTGCTATAGTTCCACCAAAGGCTCCGAATATGTACACAAAACTCATGTGAAAAGGGGAGGTTTTCGGTATTTGTAATTGCGTTCTAATTTAAGGAACATTAGTATTCATTTCTTCAAATGATGTGTATTTATTTTGATTCATCATCTTTATATATAAAAATCAATGTAAGTTTGTTTATTTGTTTGTTTGTCCTCGATGTTCTCGAAAATCACTGGACCGGTTTCAAGCCCATAGATATAACACTCTAGTTAGTCACAGATTGCATATTAAAAGAAAAATGTTTTTTTGTGTAGAATATTTTCAAAATGGAAAACACGAATAGGTACCTACTTAAGAACTTTATGATTTAAATATATTTTGAAAAAATAAACGTTTGGAATGAAATAAAATATTCTAATGATTTTTTCTTTATTTGGAGATAGTTACTTTTGCCTTCAAAACAATTATTGTACCCGAGCAAGGCCGGGTACATATCAGCTACTTATTAATAAAATTAACATGAGATTTATTTTTTACACCACTCTTTAATAATAAATATTACAGTATATCGTGTATCACAATGAGAAAATCTTCGCTTTCTGACTATGTTGATATTTATACATCAAACAGTGGTGTAAATAAAATACTTCGTAATAATTTTATTAATAGTTTTCATATATAAATAATTTAAGCAACTAAGGTGCGCTTAAAATTTCAGACTGACACGTGACTGAATCTAAATGTGTAATATATGTATTTTTTTTAAATATTACGGATATAAGGTATCATTTCTAATTTTTAAATTGTCAATGCGAATTTGATAAATAGTCAACTAGAGAAAGAGGATGACTCTACTTTAATATATCCGTTGTAGTATAACTTTACATATGTGCCTTGACGCGGGAAATGGGTGGTCCATTTGATAGATTCGCCTATATTAACAAATGGATTGGAATTTTCGGAGCACACACGTCAGGTGGGAATGCTGTCCTTATTTTACCGGTATTTCAATAGAAGGTGCTCTGAGGAACTAGCGTCCATGATCTCTTCGGTACCGTGAACAGTCACATGAGAACGGGTGGCTTCTACCACTTCTTGTGTTCAAAAGTTTGGCAGTGGAATGATTTGCCAGAGTCTGAGTTTGCTCCCTCCTACAGCATTGGTTTCTTCAAGACCCAGGTTCACTCCTTCCTATCCTGTAAAAGAACCTTCACACACAATCCCCAAAAATGACAAAGGCCTTGAGGGAAATAATTTTCCCCAGAGCCTCCTATGTGGAGTTATTTTAAATAAAAAAATCAATAATAATATCCAACATACGGATGTCAACAGAAAATACAAATAAAAAAACCAGCGTAAAATGTAACTGGGTCATCATCATCGACATATAAGGAGAACTCTACTAGAACTAATTGTGTGCTAGAATTGTAGGAGGTGGGGTTGGGCGCGAATATGAGCTTTCCGTAAATATGTTATATGTTATTTGCTGAATATGCGGTGCTGATTTCTAAGAGAATGGAAGATCTACTACAGTCTCTCGTGTCTAGAATGAACGTAGAATGAGTTAATTATGAATGTAAGTAATAGTCTAAAGTCACGGTGTTTGAAATAAATAGTACGAAAACAGTGTGCAATATAGTTTGCGAATAATGAATACTTGGAGCAGTTGGATGAGTTTGTGTATTTTGAAAGTATGTTTACGAGAGATGGAAAAGGTTTTAAGGATATTGAAAGAAGCGTAAGTGCAGGAAGCTGCATTGGAGGACTGAACACAATAAGCACTAATAAAAAAGGCCAAATAAGCCAAGCTAGTCCACAATGGAGTGCTGATACCAACCTTGATGTATGGCAACGAAGCATGAAATTGGCAAAGTTAATTAATTGGTAGAGTGAACGCTGTAGAAATGAAAACTCTGAGGCGTATGTGTTTTAATACGGTATGATCGTGTCAAAAGTAAGGAGATCAGGGAAGAACGGCTGATGTAAGCTTATTCTTTATTTTTGAAAAAATGAAAAACAAATTAATAAGAATAAGGCGATTTAAAGTCATTTATTAAATTGTTTTTATTCTATTAAGTTGCACCCTCTGATTACTGAGCCAAGAATCTTACCAGTATGCTACAGCGGCCTTGGATTATCTTTTCTACCTACAATGGAAAAGTTACATTTTTTTTAATACAATGCAATGATAATTCTTATTATATTTTTGTTATCTAGTTCATCAATCTTTTTGTTATCTATTTCATTGATCTTTTTTTCACCATTTTCGACATTAAAATCATAATCATCTGTAATCATGGAAGTTACCATGTTATATTATGTTAACGAGAATATTTCGTGCATACGTTCAAAACGTAAATAACGAAAAGAACATGCTATTAAAATTACATGGATTTTATTTTGAGTAAATACAATGTTTATCGGATTATCACATAATAAGATTCGCCTTTATTCATTCAAAATGTTTTTTTTTTCAATATTTAATAAGGTTCATTATAGTTATTAATGCATATTACCATATACAGGGCTAGTAAAATATTGGATTTTATTTATGAAAGATGAAATAATGAAATCTCTACATATTTATTCGAATGACACTTAATAATATTACATTTTTGGAGATATAAAGAATTAGAAATAATTTCAATATAACAGTAGGTACGTAAGGCTAAAAATCTTTCAATAGCTGCGTATGTTTTAAAATATAATTGAAATAACAAGTTGATCTCGCCATGGACGAATTCATCGCTCCAAAAGCAAAAGGCTTGTGTAAAATTGGCTTTTGACTTTTGAGTACAACTCATTTTAACTTGAGTGAAATAAATGGAATGTAGGTTGTTTTTCATTATTTTGAAGATAAGTTTAGACTTCATATCACACATTTCTTAAGCATTGACATACATTTTTTTAAAAATCAACATAGGCAATGTAAACTTCAATCATAACTCCAATGCATCAAAATCGCATAAGTGCCCCTTTTGATTTTAAGGCGACGAATTAAAGTGCAGAAATGTGTGATTTTTTTTGATAATGTAAGTGAAAATGAAAATATTTTATACAAAAAATGTATTTATGCCAAAAATTAATCGGATAATATGTGGCAATTAATTAATACAAAAATGAAATTTTATAACGAAGTAGACCACATTAATTATTCATAATATAAGCATTTAAAAAAATCTTATAGCTTTTTTGCTAATTTCCATTGGAAATTGGGCTTCTGAATAGTATGCAAAATATATTGAATGAATTAAAAATAACTCCCCTTCAATTGATCTGCTTTATTTGTATACAGCATGGAAAAAATATTTCCAATTTTGACTAGCACGCCAACATCAGCATACATTGTTTTTTTCATTGTAAATACAAGGTAGGTACCCAAGTTTAACTCCATCCCGCGTTGCCTGCTGCGGTACTTTATGAAGGATCGTAAACAAACCAGACGTAAAATATGGCAAAGTTGTTCCTATGCGTGATATTTTTGCTAGTGTTCGGCACTGTTTTGAAGATGGTTGAACCCAAAAAGAAGGTAAGTGGAATATGGTTATTTTATATGTTACCGCAGAAAACAGCTAGTTAAAATTCATCAACGTCACGGCTCTCCAACATTTAGTGGGATTTGGCCTTCAGTACAAGTGTTTTTACGATTTCGGTCCCTAGCAATTAACTAAATAACGATCGTCCTCCACTCCACCCATCAAACTCTTGTACAAGAGTTAAATCCATTATTCAATCGACGATAGTCAGTATTTTTATTTTTATTTTTTTCTTTTTTTTAAATTTTGTTTTTATTATTTTCAACGTTACTACGTTACCGTTCATATGTGAAGAGAATTAGCTCTTGATTTAATAACAATAATAATAGTTAAAAGTAAGTACCGGAAGTTAAGTAACATCAATATATATACATCTGACTTATTCATTTAAATATATATATATATATATTTTTTTTTTCAATTTTGATTAGATTTAAATAAAAATAATTATCCCTTAGTAAATATAACATTTAAAAAAAATTGTACTTTAACATATTTATTAAAAACAGTAAATTGTTTCCATAATAAACATCAAATTTTTAATTTTGCTAGAATGATTAGATATTTATGTTATTTAGTAATGGTTATTAGTTTTGGGTTTTAATTTATTTTTTAATAATAGTAAATCTGTAATTTTTTTTAAATTTCTTCGTGACTATTAAAATATTTGATCCCTTTGTACTTAAATAAAATACTTATTCTACTTCTTCATCCAATCAGAGGCGTACATTTAATATAGGAACATAAGACCTGCCTATCCTACCTTAATCATGTAATAAAATAATATTAAAATTTATAAAATTCTTACAAGAAATCAATCTTCACTTCAAAAATACGCGTGAATTTCCGGCTATCAACTTCACTACTTATATTATCGTAGCGCAGCGTGTCAAAATCATGAACCAAGTATGCAAAAAGTCATATTAAAATATGGACGATATTCTACATAAAAAGAACATGAGTGCACAATGCGCATTCAAGAGAAGTCTCGTTTGTGTAAGTGTCGCAAAAGGCAGTCTATATCGGTAAAACTAACAAATGTAGCAACTAGTGCCATCTGTTGGTACCACTGTTGATTAATACAACTTTACTAACGAAATAATAATTATTGCCTTTTATCATGCGAGCTTTCTAAAAATATATTAATTATATGTACCCATCCAGTAATTGCATTGTAATATGTATAAATAAGGCGGTTATTTGGATATTTGATGTTGCAGGTAATCCCAACAAGCATCAACATATCCAGTTATCCGTTTTCAGTATTCCTACTGCCTACCCTGATTAATACTAAGTTCGGTGATCGTGCTTTCGGAGTGTCAGGACCTAAAGCCTGGAATGAACTGCCGCATGACTTAAGAATTATCAAAGACTCGACAGAATTCAGAACTAAACTTAAAACACATCTTTTCAGAAAATCGTATCCATAAATTGAAGAAATTCACCTGTAAATTGCTAAGCTAGGCTAGCCGGTTAGCACTTACCTAAAGTCATTAAATAAATAAATAAAATAAATAAAAAAATAATAAAATTAAATTAAAAAATCACGCATCGGTGCGCAAATGCGTCCACAGCCCGCAACACTGTAAATAACCAAAGTTTAAAAAAAAACAAAAAAAAACCGTAATATTTATTAAAAGTTTCTTACGCTTTTTAGGGTAATTTTATAGATATTTTCGAGTCCTAAAATTCATTTTATGAATACTTTCCAGTCCTAAAAATTAATACCAATAATTCAATAAATACCACCTCTTCTTATGCCACCAATTATCTAATAAACGTAACATCAATAGAAAAGGAGAAACAAATAACCATGTAAAACTATCACCTCTATAAATATTTTTTTCTAAAACTGTGTTCATCTGAAGCGACCTGCCAGGTAAGTATGTTTTTCTGTATCTGTTTGTACATAATTAGTTAAGAAATATTTGTACAGCGCCCTTGGGGTGATTTTTCACAAAAACGGCGCTTTACAAATCATCCAACTATTATTATTATTATTATTAAAAACTCGGTGAACGCCACTGCGTACAACTTATATATGTACAGTAAAAATGTATAAACATACATGTAAAAGCCTTGAGGGCGTCATTTAATAAATACGCACATATGGAAACACAAAAAATCTCAAATTCATTTCTCCTACCCTAATGCGAGTACATATAATACAGTCTGACTTTTTATAGTAGACGAAAAATGATGGCGCTGCGATTGTTTAAAAGGTTTTAAATGGAAACACCAAGAGGGCTCATATGAAGATAAATATTAAAAACGCACAATGTTCTAAGAACAATATTAAATTCAAAATAATGACAGCCACACATAAATATTTAAGTGTTGTAGTGGGAGGCGACCAAAGGGGAAATGCAAGGGTTTTACGGGAGGAACAGAGCGGTTCACTGAAAGAATATCTAGAATAGGACTATAAAACAAATATCTTTATTCTTTAATATATCAAAATAGTATTTAGTATCTTACGTTTGTTTTAATATTGTCCCGACGAAGGAAGGGTAGTACCAAAATCGTGGTTTAAAAAAATGTATACGTTTCTTTTTGAAATAACTTATAGAAACTTATAAAACTCATTTTAACCCTTACCACTCCATTGTCGGGTGCCAGCCGACATCACTATTTGTACGCTACAACTCAGTTGTCGGCTGGCATCCGACAAGATAAGGTGTACCCGCACGGTATATTTCGCTCGCAAAACTTGACACGTGACGTTGTTTCTTGTGATTATTCTATAAAAAAACATTTAAATTGAAGTTATACAAGTTATAATTGACAAAATCGATCGGTTAGTGGCTGAGTTAAAACATGAGCAAACGCATCTGGTTCCCATCCATGCATTGTGGGTACAATTCCTTTCCTAAGTAAGTCCTCCACAAGCAACAGCTTCCGCTTATAATGATGGTGGTAGAGGGAATTCTCTCAATAATGGCAGTTTGTCTTTATTAATTAAAACGATAATGCTCTTTATAATTTTGAGCAAGAAAGGACATCCTGGTGGCAAATGTCCTCTAACTGTTAATCTATAATCTTTAATGAAATCAAGTGAGCTCCATAAGCTCATACCTCCGTTTTATAAAATCATGAAATTGATCCTACGTCCTAGTGGCATCTTTCAGTGACTCAATAATTAACCCTAGTAAACACAAGATATCCATGCAAATATCAAACAAATATTGTCAGTTTATTCGTAACCCGGAAATGTTTATATGTCTTCATAAAAATGTTTAAAATTTTGTTATGAACAATTTTTATACCCCCCTATTTTAGAGTTTTCTTTAATTGTCATTTCTTTCAATGTTTTTTCTACCATTCCTTTTGCAGCAAGATTTAATTGTCAGCTATGCATCCGGTGTCAGCATGTGTGAAGATGCAGACAGCCAAGCATTCATGGAATCTTCTCAACTACGGGCTAAACGTATCAACGAAACTATTGCCGTTCTAGACGGACCTTTCGAGCATAAGAAAGACTTGGAGGGACCTATTAAGGTAGTTAAGAAATTCAATTTCTAATTATTAATTATTTTTATTCAGATTTAAAAACCGCATTGTAATATTGAATCATTGAATAAAATAATATTAACATACCCTAAATGAAACATGAAACCGGAAAAAAACAACAAAAAACAAAAATTATCTTGAGTTTGAGATCGATGACGATGACATAAATTGAACTAGTCTCATTAACTATGTTGGTAAAGCGGTTGCCCCGGATAGGCAGAGGTCCTGGGTTCGAGTCCCAGATGCGACTGAAATCTTTTTATTTTCTGTTGTTTTTTTTCCGTTTTCATGTTTCATTTAGGGTATGTTTATATTATTTCCTTCGACGATTAGTTACAAAATTTTCATTATAAATGAATAGATTTTTTTTTTAATTTTGCTGGGCAGTCTGGGTACTTGATATGTATTTTTTTTAGTAGAAATAAAAAAGTAAATTTTTTATAGTGAAAAACATACGACTTGTATCCTTGTAATGTATTATTTTTACATGTATTTTCTGGATAACATGTGTAATGTATAAATGTGTGTTTGTAGGTGTGAGACGTGGTGATCTACATATTATATAAGTGATGCCATATGTTTGCGCACTGACCAGTTTATATAATTTTTAAGATCTTATTTTAAAATGTCGCCGGTGAATCCAAAAAAATACCGATGTTACAGTTGTTTAGGTACATATTATTGAATGAATGAAAAGCACGGTTAATTGAAAAATTTTCAGCTGCGTTTGTTTCGTAATTATGCGTGTGGAATAGTGCTGTATGGCGGGTACTTCTCAAAGGTCCGTTGAAATCAATTAGGAGCAGAAGTTCGGTGCAGTCGATATTATTATTTAGAATTCTATGTTGAAATGTTAAATCAGCTACTGTTCGCCTTTGTTGCAAATATTGAAAAGTACATTGAAGTTTATTGTTGAATTAGTAGGGAAGTTAATTCATAAATTTCTTTTGAATGCATTCTATACATTCAATGCGTAGTTTATAATGAGGATTTCAAATATGTGAAGCATATTCTAGTGTACTTCTCACCAGTTAAAAATACAAGATGATAAATAAATTACTCGCGTTTGAACAATAACATTGGGTACATAGGTACAATAACATTTGAACAATAACATTGGGTACATAGGTACAATAACATTTGAACAATAACATTGGGTACATAGGTACAATAACATTTGAACAATAACATTGGGTACATAAAAAGAGAGAAGCGGAAGTCACCCTCAAATAATATGCAAATAAGTTCTCACTTCCTATGGATAAAAGTCACCAAAAATCAGCCAAACTGTAGAAATGTGGGTTAGACCAAGTCCGAAGCCGCATACCAGAAGACTCATCCATGCTAGATGCAGAAAATTCTGATTTAAACTGGAACAATAATTCGTATTTGTTTTTTTTTGAGCTTGATGTAGGTGGTAAATACATTTTTTGTTAAACATAGATGAATTTAATAATAAATAAATTTGCATTTATTAAAGAAACACCTTTTTATGTGAGTACCACACAATCCAAGCTGCTCCCAAACGTCTGGAGCCATTGAGACTATGGCATCCCCAATTGGAGTAGGTTATGAGGCTGAAGGGAGTGAGAGGGGAAAAGGAAGGTGGGGAAGTACCTGGCTATTCAGAGCTGGTCACCAAACATGGCTAAAGCCATTTTAAGCAACCTTTCGATTCTGAACGGTGGTTTATCACTAGGGCGATACTAAAAGTATCTACTGCTCTGGAATGTGCCGCAAATATACTACATATTATTTTGGTAAATAAATTATGAAATAACAGAAATAAAATTTATCGGCGCACGCCGGCATTTGAACCTGCGACCTCTGGATTCATAGCCAAGGATTGTAACCACTTCACTAAGGAGTTCTACGTCTTCTTTAAGGATGCAAAATAGGACTTTTGGAGGACAGGAAGGAGTGAACATGGGTCTTGAAGAAAGCCCATATTGTAGGAGGAAAGAGACACAGAGGCTGGCAAATCAATCCATAGCTGAGTTGTTGAAGGTAGTGGAGAGGGGAAAGAGATGGGTAGGAGGAAAGTGAGGAAATTCCGGGTTGCTTAGATCTCGTCACCAAACACCGCTAAAGCCATTTCTCCTAAGCAAAATGGTCACTGGAAACATTTTCTAAAATCTCATGTCCGTAAAATCTCGAATATAATGAAATAATGCAGATTGCAAATGGGTGGGTTGTTTTTTATACAAATCTACACTTTTATCCGAGCTTTATGAAATTTTGCATATAAAATTTCTAAACAAGAGGAAGGTCGCTGTTTACATTAGATTTCGAAAGACCATCCTCATTCCACTTTCCCACCCAGTGGCGTACAGTTCATAAACGCTGGAAAGCATTGCCTACCCCAAGAAAAACAAACCAATAGAAAATAAAATTATTTTAAAGAAAAAAAGTACCAATGCAGAATGATTATTACATTAAAAAAAAATTCAAAATTTATGGAAAAAATTCGTTCGCTTTATGCGATAAAAAATAATTTTATTTTCTAATGATTTGTTTTTTCTCAGGGTAATGACAAATCCATATCTTTTAGTAAGATAATCAAATAACCACAAATATTTTTGACACTGTCGATTTCTTATCTTGCATCTGACATTTTCAAAAAAGCAGCAAGAAGTTGTAACTTCCGGCTGAAATTTATTTATTTATTTATGCCTAGAAGGCTCTTACATGTTGATACATTTATCACATAGTTTTACACGGGAGTACAATAATGTACACACAAAATAATAAAGAATGTGTTAAAGAAGTAAGTAGGTACAATATAACAGTTTTTAGTTACAGCGTAATTATCGCAATAAATAATAGTTTAACCTGTGGTTACATTATAACAGCAGGTTGTACAAAGGAGAAATAAATAGATATAGGTGATATACAAAGACACCAGCTACGTATACACATTACTATTATTATTTCTTTTACTTTTAAGGTTTTATGGCTGATAGAAAAGCATCTCCCTATGGGTAAAGAGATCATGGCTACCCTGGAAATAAAGAACTTCTGTGAAGAAATTGAAAAAAGGGACGATCCAAGCAGAATCCTATCACAGTACTTCAAAACTATGAATTATAGTAACTGCCCTATAAAAGCGGTAAGATAATAATTTAGGAATATTTATTTTTAAATTATGGAAGGACAAGGTCATCTGTGGCAGTGAGATACGATAATGCGCTGGCTTTGAATCACAAGGCTATGCAGACGATTATCTGATCTTTAAAATTTGTTCCCAGGATGAAAAAGACGTCCTAAAAATGAGGTAGTTAGCTTCATTAATACGGTTTCAAGTTGGATGTCTGTCAATAAACTAAAACTTAATCCAGTAAAGACAGAATTTATTTGGATAACTTCCCTTGGAAAGCAAGGCCTCCTTGATTCCAGTCCAATATGTATTCAGGATACAGATATAATTCCTTCTACAGAAATAAAATTCCTAGGTTTCACTATATACAATAGTCTTTCTCTTGAATCGCAAATTTCAAAAGCTGTAAGATCTGGCTTTTTCCATCTTAGGCAGATAAATTTAATCAGGAGATGTCTTTCCTCTGATGGAGCAAAATCATTCACAAATTCCTTCGTTGTCTCACGTATGGACTATTGTAATAGTGTATATGCTGGCCTCCCTCAATAACAATTCAATAGAATCCAGTCCGTCTTCAATGCTGCGGCGAGAATGATATTTGGTGAATCTAAATATTGTCATGTAACCCCAATTCTAAGGGATCACCTTCATTGGCTTAGATGCCCTGAAAAAATACAGTTCAAGATCTACTTACTGACCTTCAAAGCATTGCAAGGAATGACGCCAGCCTATATATCTGAACTATACATCCAACAGGGCTTAAGTGAAAGAACTTACTCTGAGGTCAGCAGATCTAGATGCTACTAATCATCTAATTGAACTTTCAAGGTCAAATCAAGCCGTCTACTATGATCGCTCTTTTCGTGTAAATGATCCTCTCATTTGGAATAAACTTCCCCCAGCTCTTACTAATATCCAAAAATTGACTGAATTTAAACGAGCTTTAAAAACAAAATTATTTAAAAAATCCTACTGTATATAAATTTTAATTTCTCTTCAATTTATTGTAAAAAGCCCTTTCCTCAAGCCTCTGGTAATTGTTTGGTTACGGTTTCCTTCGTATATATTTTTTTAATTTTTTTATGTGAACTCAGTTATTGCTGAATATAACCCGACTCGTGTCTTAAAATGTTACTATTTTTGCACTATTATTGTGAATGTGTTATTTTTGTATAGCCGTGTATACTGTATAATATTTTGTAATTTTATTAGATGAATGTGCATCTAAGGAGTACTGTAGGAGTAATATTAAGAATAAGCAAGAATGAATGTAATATGTTAAGATTGTATAATTAGAATGTAAAAGGAGCACTGTAGGAATACCACTGAATGGAGTTATTTAAACTTTTTTTAAGTTTGTTTATCTCAAAGCGCACTTGAAATGAAATAACACAAAACTGCGCTGTATAAATGCTTTTTTATTACAATCTAATTATTATGCGAATTTATTTAATTTACACTATATGCCGTACTAAGAGAGATTATCTTCTTAAACTCATTTCAAACCTTTTCCATTTTATACAAACCTGCCAATCTGACAACATTACATAATGTCTATCTCCGGTCAATGAAAACAACATAGTCAATAATCATTTTACCCTACTTTAGGGGATGGTCAACGTTAACGGTTAAAAGTCATTATTTATGTTTAAGGGTGTGCTAACGGATGTCGAGACTAATCACCGATAATGTTAAAGAATATCTTTATCGTATTAATGTTGAAAGTTTAAGGAGTTCATGCTATCCCCGAGATTTCGCCGACTAGATATTCACCGCCTTTCCTATAATATTGTTCGTATTATATAGTGATTATAAGGAACACTCTAGTCCATTGTGACATTCTAACGTAAATACCAGTTTTTTAAAGATCGTTTTCATAGCTATTAAATTATTTCCCAGAGTTAGATTATTTTTAAACCGACCAAAACGGCCCGAATACGTGAGGTAAATAGTGGTTACCATGTGATGTCCCAAAATCATCGTACGGTCATGCGAGATTGATTTGCAAATAAAAAATTTAGGTGTGAACAATCGCGTAACGTCATTCCAATGTAATCAACGAAACAGGGTGTTTTGATGAGATGGGTTTTTAATTTCGTTTAAGTGACGATTTATAAATTCTACGTATTAGGTAAAACAAATTAAACTTATATAGTCAAAATAGGCGTTTGTTGATCTACATCAGAGGTTCCCTCCCCTTACCATTTCCGCGGTCGACTCTGTACCCTGACACCATCTTTTCATCACCCCTGTTCTCTATTACGATAGCTTATTATTCTTGATGAAGATTTGAATACATTTTTTTACATTTTATATAATGTAGAACATTTTGATCACATGACAATGGGCTTCAAGAAACTTGGCTAGGTGTTATAATATTGTAAAGAAAATGACAAAAAATGGTTAATCTATAAATAAATGTAATAATTGAACAGTTCATTTGGTTGCATGATTCTTTCAACGGTACCTGAAACAAATTTAGAGTAATAAGGAAAATTCATAAACAAAAAATAATTATTGACCTGGCCCCTCATTTCAGTCAATAACCGCGCCTTGAGGCCACTACCTTATGATCACCCACCATAGATGTCTCTAACGCCTCATGATGGGTGTTACCATCCCCGTTGAGAACTTATGATCTATATGAATATATAGTTTTTATGCCATTATATTATTAAATGTGGTTCCCCGTTGATAAACTCCATACTATGAAATACTTTAAAAGCAATCTGCTACTGTGATTCACAAGTAAAGCTGTCAATCGATTATTCAACTTTCAAAAGCCTTTCTGACAAAGTTTGAAGCTTCAACAGATGTTGTATTATAATGAATGATAACATCTTTACTCTAAGAATAATGGGTCATGTGACCGACCCATAATTATTTTCTGCCAACAGATGTTACAAATTCGCGCCTGCAAATAACGATCACGTCTATAGCACCATATCTTCCCCTTTGTTATTAACAAAGGACGGGAACTAATTTCCATCACTCGGCGAGCACTTAAGATAAGTTTCGGTAGCAATTTCGTAAGAAAATCCCAGATGAATTACATAAATTTCCCACGAATTCATGAAATGAAAACAAGCACTTGTAAATTCCTTTCATTAGGCGATTTGGTGTCGAATTCAACAGTCACTCGAATTCTAGTAAGACATTAACAATAAAATTAATTGGCACGTGGCTGGAATCAAGAAGATATTTGATATGTTCGTAAATAAGACAATCAACTGCTTAGTGAAATTTCAGAATTCAAACTGATTCAATCTAGTGGCACTCCCATTCGGGAAAAAATATAAACTTTGATAAATTATAGTGAAGAAAGGGTGAAGAGGAAAAGAAAAATTGGAAATTCATCAATAAATTAAAATATTCTCCTCCTGACCTTCTGTAAACTGTCAGTAATGGATAAAAAAAAATGGCACCAGTACACCCTCAAAAGATTTTTCTAATAATTTGGTCACTATCTAAGAATTAACGTTAGGAGAATAGTCCAAACCACAATGTTTTATCATTGAAGACGGTATTAATTAATCCTAAATCAAATATGAAACAGAAAAGACACAGAAAACAAAAAGGTAACGGTTGGATCGGGACTTAAATCCAAGACATCTCGATCTTTCTGGGATCAGTGCTCTACCAACTAAGCGAATCGTACCTAATGTGGGATTAATTGGAGATGATATTGATATCAATATAAATATTGATATCAATATCATCTCTAATTAATTCCACATTAGGTGGTACTAGCTTTGGTATAGCGCTGGTCTCAGATGTACTGAAAGGTTCCGAGTTTGAGTTCAGAGTTACCCTTTGGTTTCTTCTGATTTTCTGCTTCATATTTCATTTGATATTTGTTAATGTGATTAAATATTACAATGAGGTTTATAAGTTTCAATGAGTTTTTCTAAAAAAAATTGAACATCGAAGAATAATTACTAAATTATATGCAATGTGGAAAATATTGTGAATCTGAAGGGGATTGGGGCAAGAGAAAGGCGACAATGAAACGAAAATTTGTATCTGTCTCTTCTTGTCTATTTAAACACAGCTTTCCAGCCATATTTAGATTTAGAACGGTGAACAATTTAGTTTCCAATTATATAAGAAAATTGAAAGTTTTCACTTTAACTGAAAGATTTTTGGCTTTCAACTTAGAACAACTTGTCCCAAAAAAGAATAGTCGCTACACTCTAGGAAAAAATAAATTTAGAACGTTTTTTAAACCCCAGGAAAATGTAAATATTACTAATTATAATAAAAGTAATAAGAGAAGTTCTAATACCTAGCATTACCCCTTTTAATTAATACACACGCGCAACGAGTAAACGACCTCTATCATCTATGGCGCGATGGTAATTTTAAGTAACTTTTGTATACTACGCTGTAATTGAATAACTATGACGTAAATTGCCACAGGAAAAGATGAAAAAGTTTTGCAGCAGTTTCAAACAATTTAACTTTAATGAAGGTATTTAACCCTAGAGTGGAAGCGTTCTTCCATGGCCCAGTAATGGAAACGAGAAGCATATTTTACACCCATTTTTAATTGTGCGTTTTCCTGTAATATTTATCGATATTTATTTTATTACGAAAGGAGGTGAGAGAGGGGAGGAAGAGGAAGGTTAGGTCGGAAGAAAGCCCCTAAGTTGTAAAGCCAGTATTGCGAAAATGAGGATGTCAGGTAGGGGGAAGAGGAAGGTTGGGTTACAAGGGGAAGTTATGGGAGACAATTATATCGGCAGGACTTTCACTGGAGATGGCCTCTTCGATGTGAAGTCTGGTCTGGACATTAGTTTAGCTCAGATCGGCAGTGGCATTAGGTTCTCATCGTTCAGGGTCGTGAATCGATCGCAATCTTATAATTGGGTTGAGGGAGTCTCTAATTCTACGTTAAATGAGTCAAGTAAAGTGCTTTCAAATCTCAGAGTTTATTGTAAAGTCTGACAAACATTGTAGACTAAGAACAATCGAGTAGTTAGTAGAAAAGTCCTATTCTAGACATGATTCTAACATAAAATTTCTCTCTTTCTGATTTAAATCTCTAACCGGGTAAGGGCTAGAACAACACATTAAGGGGAGATGCTAAATCAGCTTACATGAGGTGATCTGGTCGGGTGGCGGGAGTTGTTGGCAATGACGCCAGGGCTGGACATCTCTGCACTGAATTTAATTGGCTTTTAATTGGTATGTCACCATTTTGAGTGCTTTGGCAGCAAATGGCACGTCTAGCTTCGGGTTTAAACCCGCTTGTATAGTACTTGGCCGTAACAAACTAGTAACACCAAATAGCCGCCTCTTGTCAGAGACGCAGTTGACTCCTTGAGCTCCAGACGGGAAGTGCGTTTCAAGGGCAACAAGGAGCTGCCGCCAAGCCGCCGTGAAGCTCGCGTCGCTTGCTCCTGCTTTGTTAATTTATGATCTGATTGGTTTAATTCGGGCGCTAGAATCGCCTGATTGGTTAATTATGGGGGGAAATGATGCAATTGCTTGCCTAGCTTATTTTTTAAGACGAGTAGATAGAACAAATCTCAGGGCCATCCTTTCGTTACATAACAATTTCTTTAATTGATCAAAAATATGCATAAATCACTGGTTTATTGTGTCTTAGAAACGATCAGGAAATTTCAATCAATATATCACACAATACAAAGAGACATAAAATTCTATTACTGAAAAAAAATACTGATCTTACCTAGGAGAAAAGGGCGCAATTTGCTAGTATAAAAACAAATACATTGCTGAGTAAAGCTAGCCCGGTCGGTCGGCACTTCAGTAAAAAAATAGTTTGAAATTGGACAGAATAATTTTGACTCCTCGCTTCCATTCTAAGATTATTTTTTTTAGTGTGTTATTTAGATTATTTTAAGAGTATGGGCATTCAATTTTTCAGTTTTTTACTCTAAACTGTATAACAGATCACTTTTTTTAATACGGGAATTCAAACGTTGTGTGTCACGATGCGTTTGAAAAAAATTGAAAAAATAAAAACAATATAAATTGTCTCGTTTATGAAACATTATTTGGAAGCTATAAAAAATATGTAATCAACGTATTAAAAAAAAACCGGTATATAGGTGTTTCATCATTGAAGAAAAAAAAAAGTTTTCTTTTTATTCAAACGCATTCTTGTAAGCATCAGTTTTGTTTATAAATATTTTTCGGAAATAATTTTTATTTTTTTTATTATTAAACTGAAATATTATTAGGTTAATTACATTTGTAAACGAATAAAATCGAACAATAAAAGTATGCTCTAAATTAATAAAATATATTGAAAAATGCTTTGTACATCATTAATAAAATAATTAAATTCTATTGAATTGTGATCGCATGCTGCCAATGTAAAACAATTCTATGACAATTTTTTACAACACTTTTTTCCGACATGTCATATATCTGAAACAATGGATGAAAAATAGATGGAATTAATGATAATGTGAGTTGAGTTCAAACAATACGGTTATCAACAACAACTATAACGACCGTACGTAGTTATAAAAGCGAATATTTCTATTTTAAAAAGAACGACAAATATTCCCAGGTTTTGAACAAATTTAAAAAAATATCTGAATCTTTGCAATCAGTATGAGTAAAAAATCTTGGTCGGACCGTGATGGAGGACTGAGCTAGCGGAAACCCGACGCGACGTCTTAGACCGCTGGTAAAATTTTATTTCTTTTTTTCTTAGGGCGGTCATGGACTGTATTGAACAAGATATGGAAAAGAACGCCTAGATAGTCCGAAAATGTTAATGGAATGAACGGGAAAGGAGTTACAAGAGAATGCAAGGAGAAGTTGGTGGCTAATGTTGCGAAAATTATGAAAATGTTATTACATTATCATTATTTTATAACTCAACAATCATAAATTCGGGCGAATTTTTATTAGACGGTTGGCAATACTGAGATCCTAAAATGATAAGCCACTTCTTGCCCGGATGCCAACTGGGGATTTTGACACCGGGACGATTAATCATTATTAACGAAGCTTTTGGCAGTAATCCTTCACATTTATTTTTGCGGATATACCAGGAAAACAGATGATTAGTAAATCAGATGATTAGTAAATCCGATGCTTAGTAAATCAGATGATTAGTTAATCATATGATTAGTAAATCAGACGATTAGTAAATCAGATGATGAGTAAATCGGATGATTAGTAAAGCAGATTAGTAATTCGGATGATTAGTAAATCAGATGGTTAGTAAATCAGATGATTATTATAGCAGATGATTAGTAAATTAGATGATTAGTAATTCGGATGATTAGTAAATTAGATGGTAAGTAAATCAGATGATTATAAAAGCAGATGATTAGTAAATCATATGATTAGTAAATAAGATGATTAGTAAATTAAATGATTAGTAAATCGGATGATTAGTAAATCAGATGATTAGTAAATCAGACGACTAGTAAACAGAAGATTAGTAAATCAGTTGATTTAGGGTGTTCCGTATGCAAGTTTATAGTGAACGACTAATAGCCATTAACTTAGGGATTAAAAAAAATATTGCTTACAATCGAATTGTTTCTATAAAAAAATTTACGAAAAAAAAAAAACATCTTTTTCTTTTCAGGGCTGGTATTATAGTAAATAAAATGATTAGTAAATTAAATGATTAGTAAATCGGATGATTAGTAAATCAGATGATTAGTAAATCAGACGACTAGTAAACAGATGATTAGTAAATCAGTTGATTTAGGGTGTTCCGTATGCAAGTTTATAGTGAACGACTAATAGCCACTAACTTAGGGATTAAACAAAATATTGCTTACAATCGAATTGTTTCTATAAAAAAAATTACGAAAAAAAAACATCTTTTTCTTTTCAGGGCTGGTATTACATCGACAACATGATAGCCGACACAAAACAGATATCAAAAAACACCTTCATGGAGGGCAAGTACACCGTCACGTTTACGTACTACAGTACTCAAACATCTGGAGCAGGACTCTTGGCAACTACGAAGGACACGAGACTCGGTTGCTTGAAGTTCGACTGTGCAGTAGAACCCAATGAATAACCTTTCTTGAAAATATAGCTATAAATTCAAAATATTTTATAAGTTCTTTTTAAATTTAAATTGTTTTGTAAATTTATTTAAATGTTTATTCAGAAAATTATTTGCATGAAATACATATATTTATCATCCTTTTTATATAATTATTTTATCACGTTAATTGAACAAAAAACTCAATCAATACTTTAATTTAATATAATTCGGAAATACCCTTCCTTCGTCAGGGCTCTGTTAAAATTAACCCACCGAAAATCCATTACATAACTCTCACATCAAGAGCATGGTATAGTTTTAACTTTGACGACTTCCTCACAAATCTAAAGGCCTTTCCGCTTTGCACACTATACTGTCAACGCTGTTAATTAAATATGCTCCAACCTCTACAAAAACTTGGCGAGTTTAAAAATCTAACGACTGGTTTGATGAATAATGTCGAAATTAGAAGAGAGTAACGCGGAAATTGGAGAGGTCCTACAGACAGTCAGGGGTTACCTCACGGAACGATTGGATACAGGCTCAAAAAGAGTACACAATCCTAATTCGTTCAAAAAGGTCTGAATATTGGACAATTAGGATTGACTCAGAACGTATAAATCCACGTCGTCTTTGGAACTCGGTTTAGACGGTTGTTTGTTTTTTTTTGTTCTTTTTTTTTAAGAAAGACAAATATTCCCTGCTTACGAATAACCTGACAATATGTGAAAACCTCCTACTACCATTACAGTAAGCGGAAGATATTGCTTGTATCAAAATGGAGGACTTAGCCAGCCGAGGAATTGTACTCACGACGCCTGGGTGAGACCCAATTGCGATACCAACTCAGCCACTGACCGATCATGCCGATGTTCATACACAAAATACAATTGACAACGCTCCGGAAATCTTTTCCAAGTTATCCTCGGAAAAATTGAATCCATATGTCCCCTAACAACCACCGCCATCTTTTATAAAAAACAATGAAAGAAACTTATCTGTCTACAAACCTACATCCCTTGAAGAAGTGAGAAAGTTAATACTCGCTTAACCAAACTAACAGCGTGCACTCGATGCTATACTAACATGGTTACTAAAGAAGTGTTGCAATAAAATAGCTCCCTTTCTAGTTCAACTTTCTAATAAGTTACTTAGCATTGGTGATTTCCCAAAATCATTGAACTCAGCTGTCGTAACTAGATTATTAAAAAAACCGTAATTGGACACTGAAAATCTTTCAACTTTCTGACCCATTTCAAATCTTCCATTTATATCTAAAATCTTTAAAAAAAATACTGCTTTACAGATAATAAGTCACATAAATTCAAATAAATTGTTGTCTAAATAGCATACAAAAGGTTCCACTAAAAGGAAAAAGGAAACTAAAAGGAAAAATAAAAAATTATTATGCATTTTGTCTGATATAACTCTTGCCATCGAGTCGGATAAACTGGCACTTCTTTCAGTCTTAGGCATGAGTGCTGTTTTTAACACGATTGACCACGATTTTTGTAAGCGACCAGTGTCCATTACAAGACTGTAAACATGTAGGTGCTAGATCCAAGCCACTTTCTATGCTTCTGAGGGTACAAGGCCGACTATTCTCGAGGCAGGTCCAAGAATCCTTCAGGTGGGAGGCGGGAGAAGTGAAAGACTTTGTTTGGTTACAAGATGTGACTGGTTACGAGTCACGAGTGCTCGACCGAGTATGACTTCCTTTATTTATTTATTTATTTTTTGATTTTACGGATTATTTCGTAATCCTCTAACTAGCTGGGGCTTATAGCAATATGCCTCATTTTACTGTCTAACTAGTTCTTCGGCACTTTGGCCTTATTACTATCACCATCTGATGGTTGTATTTACTTGACTGAGTTTAATTTAACATTTCATGAGTTTTTAGGGAAAAGATCTTAACTGGATAAAAAACACTAAACAAAGAAAAGGAGAAAGGCAAACATGCAGTTCTGAACTATTCACTTTTGTTTGATTATTTACTTTACTGATGTTAAATATTTCATTTGTAGGCTAACTTTCTCCGGAATCTGCTGCCCTAGTCCAGTGAAAAAAAAGCATATTTCATTCATAGGCTACATCCTCCCTAGATTTGTTGTTACTAAGGGAAAATATAGGGAAAGAGGATTAGTGCCTAACGGTCGATGGATTTTTGTTGTTCTTATGTGCCGTCCGATTCCTGTTCGCTGTCGAAATCATTCTCATGGAACTTTAGTATCATGTGTTTTGGCATCTTGTGAATGTAGTGGAACGGTAGATCGTCTGGTGAGTTATATGCGCTCAGTTCTTTCACTAGTGGGTTATCCTGGTTTAGAGTGCTGTAAAATCTTGTTGTTAGTTTGTGTGCGTATTGTTGTAGTGTAGGAATTTCTTTTTGTTCGTGTAGGTGTTTTAGGTTTGTGTAATTTGGTGTGTTGTATGTAATTTTTATGCATTTGTTTTAGAGTGTATGAATTTTATTGTAGGTGAATTTGATACACCACTCCAAACCGAGATAGAATATGTAAGAACTGGTCGTATTTGGCTCTGATATAAGAGAAGTTTCTTCTTCTCAGCTAGTGGACTCGCCTTTATTTTACAAAATGACATATTTATAACATTACAAAGTAATACAAGTTTTCAAAACCAGGGGGGGAATGGAGCGCTTGCTGACGCAGACATGTAAATGGGGGTCCACACACGGGACTGTGCTGCCACGGGGTTAGTTGCATTGTTAAATGCTATAAAAGTCCACAACACGGTATTGCGCTGTCGCGGCGTCAGATGCGTTATCGAAGTGAGATTTCCCTAAAAATTCATGTAATGTAAAATAAAATCAGTCAAGTAAATAAAACCATCAGATGGTGATAGTAATAAGGCCAAAGAGCCGCAGTACTAGTTAGTTAGAAACATGTCTAGGCGCCCTCGTGACAGCCGGCTGCGTTTTGTAGTCGCTCCCGATTTACCTTGGAAGTATCGGGAAGTTATTAATTTTCCCGGTGTAAAAATAGCATAAAATGACCGCAATAATTTTTGGGTTACATTTATAAAAATTACATCATTTTAGTGCTGTCGTTTCGAGCTTAAATCAAGTTTATAATAAAAACCCAAATATTTTGAGTTGAAATCTGCTTCGTTCTTCCGAATTAACGCATTAGACATCGGTCACATCTGGCGGCGGTCGGTCGAAGGCCATTAACACGTGTACTAGTGAAGTGCGGTGGTTGTAAAAAATATTGTATACAACCGGGAAGTGGGCTGCTGGGACCCCAACAAGAACACCACCAGCTGGGGCGAGAACGAGCCTTTACTTACGTCATTGAGATAGTGGCCAAGTACCTCAACAAGCACGACTTTGACCTGATCTACCGGGTGCATCAGGTGGTAGAGGACGGGTATGAGTTTTTTGCCAAGAAGCAACTGGTACTGCAGGGAATTCGATAATGCAGGAGCAATGATGTCAGTGGAACCCACGATGAAGTACTCCTTCCGGATCCTGAAGCCGGCTGACAAGCGCAGACCAACACCAATCCGACCCGTCACGCCAACAGGGGCGTAACCAAGACAAAGAAGATTTTGAGGGCCCTCTGGATAAATCCCACCAGCCACCATCCTCCCCCGCCACTCCACCCTTTTAAGAGTGTTTCTGTGTTATTTATCCTAAAAAAATATGGATAATAATTTTTTGTCTTAGCTTAAATACATTCTTGAATATAATGGAAACAGTCACTTTATCATTTGTATTAGCGTCTTGCAATATTAAATACATTCTTGAATATAATGGAAACAATCACTCTATCATTTGTATTAGCGTCTTGCAATATATCGTAACGAATAAATACAGTTAGCTTCTTTTTTTTCAATTTAACATTAAATTTAGTTTTGATAATTTAACTTCATCTCTTTATATGGTCTATAAATAATGTGTAATGATGGCATGTCCAAAAAGAGAAAATAAATGTTAAAAAAAAATAAAAAACAATAATAAATTCGTAGAATAGACGTAATATAAGAATAATATAAGAATAGGAAGTAATATTTGTACAGCGCCCCTGAGGTGATTTCTCACAAAAGCGGCGCTATAAAAATCATCCGATTATTATTATTATTAAGGCTATATTAGCCAAAATTTGCATTGGAAACGTGATATTTGGGAAAAACATGATTTTGCCGCGATTTCGGGTGGTTTTTTCAAACACCAAAGGCTTTTAGACGCTAAGGTCCAAGTTTATAAAGCATATTAAAAAAATAAAACTACAAGAATAATTACGATCACAACCACATTTTATGCGATAATTGCACTGGCCTATTAGTGTTGATTAGTATTATCATATGTTTAACGTACGCCCAGCTTCTGACAGGCTAACTTTACTCTGGCTGCGATGGAGTCTCTATACCTGAGCTGGTCACTTAAAGAGTTACACCAAAACTATAAATGGAAGGATTCTTGGGAAGATTGACTGTCATTTCGATTCCTTTGATATTGTTAGTGTGTTTGAAATGATTTAATAATATTTTCGATAAAATGGCTCTTTGAAAATGCCTTTGAACGCCGAAACAACTGTCACCATAATGAAAATACTAAAATGCTTGCAGAACTATCAAGGTATTACATTATTTAATTTAATATAGGTACTTCAAACATGGTAAATAAATTACTGGAGTTCTACAAAATAAACACATAATCATTTAATAAAATGTATTTGGATTGAGCGCCTTCCGTGTTTTTTAAATAGATGGACGTAATGTACAATTAAATAGTGATGTATGTAGCTTCGAAAATATTTAACGAATCATCAACAAGAAACACTCTTTGTTGAGCATTTTTCATTTGTTTAATGATATAAAAAATAAAACAAAAAGGGTTTTTTATACACGGGCGAAGCCGGATGGAAATGACTTGAATAAAATGCACAAAATTAAAGTTTGTTTTTTGTATTTCAATATACAATAATACGCTCATTTCAAATATCTTCATAATTGTTCCAAAACAAGATCAAAGAACAAGCATCCCAACATCTTCTCGTCCGTTATCGCAGTCGCCATTCCAGTACCAGTCGCCGTATAAGTTGAAAAAGTGAACGTCATTGTGTACACTCCCTCTACGAAGGCATTGGGAACGTCTTTTGTGTCGGCCACCATCTTGTCGGCGTAATATTCCCCCTGTAAAATATTGCATTAATAAAGTGAATGTTATGCTCACATATTAACAACAGAAGAACTGAAAAATGATGTAAAGCCATGAAAAGAAAACCGTTTAGTCCCGATAGCTAAACGAATCGTTCCTAGAATGGAAGCGAGGAGTAAAATTTATTCTGTCAAACTCGAAACTAATTTTTCAGTGAAGATATTCCTTCTTTGAGTTCTTTACCTTCATAGCAGCAGGTCGCGCATTTTTCTTATAGGAAAGTTTAAAAAAAATTCACTGGGGAAATTTTACGTCCCATTGTGTGGTGGGAGCTGTGAAATTTACTGATCACTTTCAGACACAATAAACGAGTAAATTATGCATAATTTTGATCAATTTATAAAATAAATATGTTTATTATGAGTGATCCTAGTATTCACTATCTTGAAGAACTAAGATTAATCAATGATATGAAAAAAGGCCTTTTATTAAAATGGGAGTAAAATAAACTCCTAGCTTCCATTAATGGGATAAGAAAAAACGCTCCTATTCTAGGATTAAGAAAGATAAAATTTGAATATACCTCAAGCCATTTCAAGCAATACCCATCGTTTCGGTTCTGATTGGAGAAAGGCAGTTCAAATAATCGTTATTATTTTTTTGATAACATTCTGCATGTGAGAAGGCCTTTAAAAAGTTTACCCAATTCCTAAAAAAATACTCGAAAGAGTCCTGGTAGCATATTCCGGTACTTTTTAAGGTAATGCATTGTTTTTATCCTTAAGCTTAATGCTTTTTTTCTAAGCTGCGGTTCCGGTTTATTAGGATTACCGATGTCATTCAGTGAACGATATTATTAAAAAAATATCCATATTAGCTTAGTTTTAACAATAGGAAAAATCTATGTTATGGATTTCGTCAAAGATTATTTGAGTTATTTGTTACATGATAATACTACTAAATAAACCGAATGAAAGAAATCGCAATGTTCCTAAAGAATCTATATCTATAATAGATAAAAGATATTCAAATAAATGGAAAAATCTACTAAAATAAAATAAATATACTGAATAAACTACAAGTACTAAGTATATCTGATGCACCTATAATTTTTAATAATACTGAAAACATTAAACCATGAACTCCCTTAAAATTTTATTGTAATTGTCATGGAATCGGAGCCGCAATTCAAATATCTTTAAAACTAAGGATAAGGACACGGTCTTATTCCTTAAAAGTACCGAAATCGGGTCCCGGAGCTAATGAAGTTACCGCTCTGCGCACGGAGGTCATCAAGTGTCTACCTAAAGAATAAAAGGAGGGGTGCGTTACATCCTACATGAAACTGTAGAAAATACCTTGATATTATTATTGATATGTAATGAAGAGGTATTTTCTAAATGTAATACTTACTGCTTCGATTGGACACTCCGGTGGGAAGTTAATAGCCCGCAAATACTGTCCGACCATCGTCTGCTGGTCCTTGTCTTTAACTTCAGCACAGAAGTCTACAAAATCGAATGAAGCCATTACTTCCTTTGATCCAATGGGTGTACGTTTTTCGACGATGCCAAACAACTAAAATGAACCAATCATTAATATTTCTCTTCAGCTTAGCCTTCCCCAGTAACAGTAACTTATTTACCTTTAGAAAAGTTATGAAAATAAATTTACCTATTATTCGCGTCATACATAATTTAATTAAATAACTATTTACAAATATTTTGACTCCACGTACGTGATAACTTAAGACTCGTCTTTCTAATGTTATCGTTCCCCGAAAGAGACTGCCAAAATTGCGATGTATTTGAATGTTTTATCGGTCGCGTGTTTCAAGTCTAGGTAGGAGTTTTGTTTGTGTTTCTTAAATCAAATATTTCTTTAATCAAGTCTTTCTAGAATCAAATCTTTCTTAAATCAAGTGTTTCATGAATCAAGTCTTCCTCCTTGAATCATGTCGTTCTTGAAGCAAGTTTTTTTTAATCAAGCCTTTTTGGAGTCAATTCATTCTTGAATGGAGTTTTTCTTGAGTAATATTTCTCGAATAAAGTCTTATTTTAATCAAGTATTTCTTAAATTAAGTATTTCTTGAATCAAGCCTTTTCAGAATAATACATTATAATATAATATATAATACTCTCATCAATAATTCTAGATTCTAGTTATTTTTTAATTGTGTCTTTTTCAAGACGTTGCATAATAAGTTTTCCTTAATTATTAATAAAAGTATAACCTACCCTAACTTTGTCTTTCAATGTTGTTCTGAACTCGAACTTCCCCTCCATCACCACAAGTGACTCATTGTATCGAATCGTCTTCAGATCTGACATTTTACTGAAAGCTTGACTAAGATCATCGGGGCAGACGGTCACACCAGAATTAAAGTTGATCACACGTTTTTTCTGTAAAAATGGTTTTTGGAAGTGTTTTATTCGACGTTCAACGAGCATTAAAAGTATTTTTCATATTCTCTCCACACAGTTTATCTATTTTTGCATCTACGAAAATTTACGAAGATTTCTTCAAGAAAAGGAAAGTTTATGACACCAAATTGATAAAAAAAATTATTTACCCTTAAACTACCTTTTTACCCTTAAAGTATTTTTGACAATCACAAACTGCACAAAATAATTTTATGCCTTATTGTTGATTTGTAGATTGTGGATTTTTATCTAAATTGAACATTTACTATTTAAAAAAAAAAACAGTTTCATTTTTAGCTTATAAAAAAAATTTAAAAAAGGATATGTAATTAATAAGAAGAACTCTGAAGTCACCACTGTTTTTTAATAATGAATATCTACGTGTTTCAGAAGCATGTAGATATTTATATATTAAAAACAGTGGGTGTATACAGAGTTCTTCTTATTAATTCTATTAAGAATGATGCCACAAAATAATTATACATGTTTCGAAAAAAATTAATTATATAACTATTATTGAGAGATTTGTAAAATATTTATAAATGACAGATACATATAAATTTATAAATGACACTTACATTTTTCTTAGCTTCTGCATAATAAAAGGAGATGCAGTCGAATAAAAAAACGAAGACAATGACTTTTGTACAAGATACCATTTTAAACACTGCTGTTAATGCTATGGAACTGAATATGAATGATTCCATTAGCGAATAATAAGGTAAAATGGATTTTTTAAATTTGTGTACATTTTTTTAATGTATTCCAAACAGGGTGTTGTTAAAACGTTATGTTCCTTGTGACATTTGTTCTGTTTTATTTGGTAATGTTTTAACATAAATTGATTAAATACTTTTTAATATTGCCATATTTATATCGACAGGTTGATAATCAGAACAGGTTTTTTTTATCCGGTGCGCAATACATCTCCCAATGAATATTGAAAAAATCTTTTTTTAAAAGGAAATCGTAGATTTCTGGCGTAACGAATAGCCTAGAAATACTTCACATTCAACGTCAACAAGGCAAGGAAGCCAACAGTTCAGTTGTAGGAAGTCTTCCCAATCAAGAAGGATTGTGTCTGAAAAGAAATGATACCTCAAAATGCATTTTTTACGTTATTAAAAAGCCGGCGCATAGCAATTATTAGATCACAACTATTCGTCGATTTCATTGATATATCAATACTAGATTAGGCGTGTCACAAATAAGTACAACAATTTTGGTTCACCTATAAGCAATTTTAAAACACAATTCCCTATTGAGTTTCTGTGCTTTGTTTTGAAAGTCTAGCATGATTCACTCAAAAATAACATTGAGCACTAAGTTAACCCCAAATTGGTCATATCATAGGAAGCCAGAAAGGTATGCGTCACAAGTTTTAAGTTGAAACTAAAGAACCCAACAGCATGTACCGTACCGTACGCAAGGCTATTGCTGAGCGTACAGTTTGTTGACAAAATTGCTGTTGTAATTTAAATACATTCACCCGTCACAAACCCATGCATCGTCATACCATACAAGAATAGCTAAGAGAAATTTTACGATTTACCAATTCACAGTTTTCATTAAACGATCGGACGTACATATTTTTTAAAATGTTTATATAGCGGATTAAATTGTCAATAATAAAATCAATTTCTAAAATATTGTCACGTAACAAAAGGATGACCCTATATTAAATCCTAGCTCCTCGTCATAACAAATAGCCGGGCAAACAATTACGACGTTTCTCTCAAATGCTCACAGTAATCAATCAATCAGGTGCTTTTGCCGCTCAAATCAACCAATCACGGCTAAAACAATCATTACTGGGCAGATATAACAGGAAGCGACTCCCGAGCGCCCACTGCTGCTCGGCCGGGCTCTTCTGTTCACCACTCATTCATGTGTGGGACCTACTACAGATCGGATCAGCTATTCGTCAGCAGCGACTCTGTAAGAGTTCGCGGCTAAAGTGCTATTTTGTCAACCAAATCTTAAAGGCAACGTATTTCAGATGCGGGTTGAAACCCGTAGCTAGTCGTGCTTTTTTACTGTGAAGCACCTAAGATGGTGACTCGTAACTTAAAGACTAACTTAAACTCAGTGTGGTGATGACCAGCTCTTGTGACCCTGCACGCAGCTCACGCCGCTGGCGAGACCACCTCATGTAAGCTGTTCTAACCTATCCCCTGTTATGTGTTGTACTCGCCCTTGCCATTTGCTATTCCCGGTTATAGACTTCCATGAGAGAGAGAGAATTTATGTTCACTTCATGTCAGAAATAGGACCTTCCTACTAATTACTCAATTGTTCATAACCTGCAATGTCTGTTCTCTTCATACAATAAATTCTGAGACTGAAAGTACTATCTCGACTCATTTAACGTAGCTAAGGAACACCTCAAACCCAATTATAAGACCGCGGTTGATCCACTGACCCTGAGGGAGAGAAAGCCTCATGCTGTTATCGAATCTGAGCTAACCCAAGTCTGGACAAAGACACCCTACCTAAGAGGCCATCACCAGGGTAAGTCACGCTGATATTATTGTCTCCTCTGTACATTTGTAATACCCGACCCTTTCCTCCATTTGTAACCCTGACACCCATCGTGGTGCATTTCGCCCTACCTGACCTTCCTCCTACCCAACATTACCTGCAATCCAACAATATATCTTAACAATCTCAACTTTGTGTTTGAAAAATGATCTCGATAAAGTTAGCCACTCTGTTGATGCAAACTTGCTGAAATATTTTTTTTTCAATGTCGACCAACAAAAGGGAACAAACAATGCTTTTTGCGATCTTTTGACAATTAGATAATACACTTTCTATTTGATAAATGTTTTCGTAACTGAACGCAATATTCGAAACTGCACACCGGTAGAGCAGTTTTTGAACGTTTAGACATTATTTCTTGTCAGAAAGTGGTTTCATCTGTGTATCCAAGATAGGATTATGTTTGTTATATATAAATTTGCAGGACGAAAGTTTTTTGGAAGACCGAAGCTTAGGTGACCGGACGGTATAAGGGTAAACACCCCATTCCTTAGGCATAAACAAGTGTAAGGCGATAATAGACCAGCAGTTGCCCAGGACTCTCCTAGGATGTTAGAGCAGATGATGATTATTACTAGTTAGTTTTACTTGGTAACTGTATAGATGAAAAATAATACACCCCATATTGTGTATTATTATTGAGTTCATTTAATTAATAAATGGCATGCCAACTTAATTAGTATTTGGCCATCATCCACGTATATTAACAATGACCATTGTTTCTCAAATATGTTACAGTATCATAACAAGGTATTTCTATGGGGCAACATATTAACTGTAAGTACCTCTGAAAACAATTATTTTAATTAGATATTCCAAATATTTTCTAAAAATTAAGTTGCTAACTAAATTGAAATCACGTCACTTGCCCACGGAAGGAAGCAGACTGTATGGAACGTCACACAACTCTGTCTTAGTATACATTCACTTAGCATTCTCGACGGTGGATTTCAGGCATGAACGCCAGATGACACCGTCTATGTGATAATGTTCGAGAAAATTTAAAATATTTTTTTACGAATCCTCTACGTGAAAGAATACCCATTGCTGTTTTCAAAAGCATTTATCTCGGGAATACCATGTATAGGCATAGTTCTAGGAGGGATATAGCATTACTGCTTATGGCTTATAAACTCTTGAACGGTGTATTATTAATACCTAACATCCTGGCTGAAATTCAATGTCATCAAATTCATGAGTCTATGGTCCGAGAGTCCTACCCCAATGACTTTCGTTATCAGGGGTGTATCAGTATTTCTCTATATAAAAACATTAATTATTCCACCTGCATTATGAGTCGGACTATCTACCCATTGCTTACATCCGTAGCCCTCCACAACATCAATAAATTTTATCCTGTCACTGTCTATTTTCCTATACAGCCTAATATTGTAGTCCCCAATTATAATAAATGTAGCCCTTCAAAATTTGAACATATTCAATAAAAATTAGACAGTGATAGTCTTTGACTCCGGAAGGTAAATTGTTATTAGGGTGAAAGACACACGCCAGAGATTCAAACGTTTGGTAATCCCAATGTTTTTTTAAAAATAGTTTTTGCCTACCAATAATTGCCATCCCCGTGACTGATAAAGGATGAATCAGAAAAATTCCCTAAAGAGTTAAGTATGCCAAACGAATCCCACTTACTTTTTCGATATGGGAAAGAAAAACGAGTCCCAAAAAACATTATATTCCGGATATTAGCAATTGATATCCAAAGATAGGTCACATTTTGTATAAATTCATTCAAGTTCCAAAACACTTCTTTCGAAAACACGGAAAACAGAGACAATTTCAAAAATCGCTGTATTTGGTGGGTAAAAAATACGATCGTCATTAAAATTTTCAGATCTAAGTAAAAAATCTAGAATAAATCGGCTACCACGTAAGTTTCACTAATATTGCCTCGTTTCCCTTTTACAAAACGCCATGGATGTATAATATTGTAAATCATTTACTTTTCATTGTCCTTATTCAAAAACAATTATTTCATTTCGTATTTCACCACACGCTTTATTTTATGTTTTACCAGTGTGGTATTATAGAGCGGATTCATTAATAAAATATAGAAAACGTTGAATGCTTACATGAAAATAAAAAAAATAATGTCAATTTGCGGAACGTTTGAATAACGTTATTGTGTGTTGTAATGAAATCTTTTGTTTTACTAGTGAAAACCCCTATAAATTAGATTTACCACGTTCAATAATTATAAACGTAACAATGCATACCGTACAACAATTAAAAGTAGCAAAATACTTAAACATTTCATTTCCTTTTTTCTTCAAAAGATGTACTTTGTGGAGTCATATTTATTATCTATTAATAATAACTTTGTTTAAACCACAGTATTTAATATGTAAATATCTACGTGTTTCAGAAGCAAAGCTCCTCTCGTCAGGATAAACAATAAGTCTAATAAAAATAATGACATGTATATATGTATATAATATAATCACTGAAGAAAATAATATTTGCATAGTTTTATTTTCTGTTTTTTTTCCGGTTTCATGTTTCATTTAGGTTGTGTTGATATTATTTTCTTCAATAATTAAATATTACAATGAGGTTTTTAAATCTCAATAAAAATAATTCAAAATTGGATATATATTATATTTAAACAAAATCGTTGTTATTAATTTAATTTGGATTATTTTCTTCAATAAATGTAGAAATACTTTGTGGTGTCATTATTAATAAAATTATAGTCATATTTTGTGTAAACCACTGTATACTTTATATCCTTATAATCCTTGATGCTTAGCTTCCGGAAGTTGTTGATATTTACATATTAAACAGCGGTTAACACAAAAAATCTTATTAATTTGGTTTATTATTACAGCATATAATGGTAAATTATTTAACATGAATAATGTTCAACATTGTGCTTTGTCTAGCCACTATTGAACGGTATTCTTCATTCCTGAGCGAAAGAAAAATTGAGGTGCGCTTTTCTTTCTTATCGTCAGACTGACTCAATTAAAATTAAATCTACGGTATATATAGCATCGATGTTAGGAGTGAGTCCCCCTGCTCTCTTATATTGCGATACGAGGATTTAAAAGTCGTAGTAATTTTATCAATTCAATTCTAAACTATCTCGAATGGAAATTTTTTCGGAATCTTTTTTTTGTATTATTCAATTTTCCGTGTAATTTCCGACATTTGTGTATATTCCTAAATACGAAATATGCAATACTTTCTTTGTTATTCAAAAACAATATTTTATCCTAAATATCAAACCCTTAAAAATTTCCACTTTTAAAGAATCCTAAACTCCGAAGATAGTCTTGAAACATAAGAATAGTTTATGTAGATTAAATCCCTAACTTGTTTAATATCCTAATCGCGTAGGATTTTCTTACACTCTTTACAATGATATCCGTTTCATCACTACAACTAAATTAAACATTAATTGGAATTAACAATTGTTTTTTCCTAAATGTCGCTCTCCTGCACATTTTATAGTTTGTCATTTAGGATAGTTTAGAATTGAATAGATAATTTGTTAGTTGTCACACTAAGTCGACGAATTTTTATTTTTTTATTTGATTATACGCCCATCTGGGATTTTACATAAAATTTAGCACATACTATAAAGAGCTATCAAAAATTACAAGTACACAGAGATTCTAAACCATAAAACCTGGCATTCGGGCAGACCAACACCAAGCGTCCCGTCACGCCGCCCAGGGGCGTCACCAACAAAGACAAAGAAGATTGGAGGGCCCAATGGATCAGTCCCCCCGGCCCCCGTCCTCACCCGCCGCCCAACTTCAGATAACTCATATAATTTGTATTAGCGTCTTGCAATATATCATAAGGAATAAATACAATTAGCTTCTTTTTTTTTAATTTAACATGTATATAAACTTAAACCAAGACGTGTTTAGTTTTGATAATTTAACTGCATCTCTTTATATGGTCTATAAATAATGTGTAATGATAGCCTGTTCAAAAAAAAAAAGAAAATATAAATGTCATAGATGTAATATAGGAATAATGTAAGAATAGGAAGTAAGATTTGTACAGCGCCCTTCAGGTGATTTTTTACAAAAACCGCGCTATAAAAATCATCCGATTATTATTATTATTAAAGTAATTCACTATCTTTTTCAAACGTTTAACAGTGACATAAAATAACTAAAAGAATAGTATAATACAAATCATTAACGCTCCATTACCCATCCCATAATACTACATATTGTAGGATTCATCAAAGTGCTGGTATAGATGACGCTTTACTGTACAAATGGATTCAGCAAATACATCAATAACACCTCCAAACCTCTTTCCCAGATCATGCATCCCATTGATAATGAATGAGACTGATAGATGTATGAATAAGTGTTGCAAAAAAATGTTGCAGTTTGTATGGTGTTCCTCGTTAGTACATTCAATTTAATAGTGGCGAGTATGGCAGGGCTGTCAATTATATTGTTAATGATTCTATATAATACAACTAGGTTTGCATAACTCTCCCGTCAGACAGCGTAATCAGATGCAATTGATTCATCAAACTTACATAATTAATATTTTCATTTGTAATTTCGCGTTTAAAATTTATATACCTAAGAAATTTGTACTGAACCCGTTCTATATTGTTAGAGTATACTTTATATAAAGGGAACCAAATAGGTGAATTATACTTCGCTTTTTTACAGTAATTCCAAACAGGAGACCCTGATGGAAATAATTTCCCTCAAGGCCTATATCATCTTTGGGGATGGTGTGGGGAGAGTCTTTTAGAAGATAGGAGGGAGTGAACGTGGGTCTTGAAGAGACCTATGTTGTATGATGGAGGAAAAATAGAGGCCGGCAGATCATTCCACAGCCGAGCTGTTGAACATAAGAACGAGTCGTAGAAGCGACCCGTTTTCATTTGACAAATGTCAACCCTATGCAAATGTAGGGCGCGCGTTTGGCATGTTTCCCGACTATGCACCGGTGCCGAAGGGATCAATGACACTAGTTCCTCAGAGCATCTTCAATTAAAATATCAATAGAACAAGGACAGCATTCCCACCTGACGTCTGTACTCCAAAGATTGCAGTCCGTTTGTTAAGACAGGCGAATCTATCAAAGTACCGCCTGTTTCTGCACAGTTAAGGGTTTTTTTTTCAGCTATTTTGGGGCTCCCGATCAGAGGGGGCTACCAAATTCTACAGTGGGGCACACTTGCGATTTGAAAAGATTCAGTAGTTGCGTACTATACTTGACTTGTAACTATACTTGACTTGTAACCTTTGATGCCCAACAGTCGGAGTTTAGATATATGTATGTGATATTGAACTTTATCAAATGCTTTACTAAAATCAGTGTATATATTGTCTACTTGTTGATTCAAACCAAGAGAATCGGGTAAGTAATTTTCAAAAATTATTAAGTTACTTCAGGCAGAGCGACCTCTGATAAAGCCATGTTGGTTAGGAACAATAATGTTGTTGACAGGTTTGTTAATGATATCTAACACTAATAACTCGAACAGTTTGGGTAATGAAGACATTATTCAAATCGGTACGTAGTTTGATATATCGCTTTTATCGCAGTCATTAAATAACTCTTTTTCCACAAAGCTAGAAAACACCCAGATGATAAAGAGTTTATTTAAAAGATATATCTTATTATTAATGCAAGTTTTTTTTTTTTTAATATTGGATGGATTCTATCCGGTCCACCAGATTCATTGCTATCTAATGCCTTCATGCCCTTTTCTATGTCTTCTATTTTGATGAAACACTGACTTAGGTTCAATGATTCTTCAACTGAAATACTGGAGTCTGCATTGACGGGAATATCTGTAGGGTAAACATTTTTAAATGAATCAGTAAAGAGATTAACTATACCTGTCGATACTGTCGGCACATTTAAGTACATTGTGTTCCACAATCATTTTTACGTAGAGATTTAGAAATACTCCGTAATTTTTTTACCTTACGTAGTTATGTTATATAATTTCAAGTGATCTATTTATCCAAAAGTCTAGGCTTGTAACAAGATTAAGAATTGATTTGAACAATTCGTTCATCTACGCTTCGCTAATAAAAAGAGCGTCGTCAATTGGATTTTAAATAAATATTTGATGTGAAATTTGCTCTCTGCCGAATCCTGATTGATTCAAATTTTTTTTCTAAATGCTTTATAACGTTTTGTCATCTTCTTCTTTATGTGCTTTATAAAATAAAGGTAAATCGCGCAAAAACGTTCAATGTATTTATCACAATTTACATTGTTGAATAATTCTTTATTATGTATTTACTTAAAAGATCGAAGTCAACCCAACTGAAATATCTGAGAGGGAATAGGGTTGGCATTATGAGGAATCTTCTGTTTCTTCAAAAGCTCTATTATTGTTGGGAATATTTAATTATAGGTAATGCCTAAAAACAATTAAATAAACACTACATTCGTGATTTAAAATATAAGAATCTACCACATCATTTTTAAAACAGATTTGCAAGATATCATTTTTGTACTTCATCTGTAGGATTTTTTCATAGAATCATTGTATGATTATCAATACCAGTTCGAATCGAAAATTTCATAACACTCGGCCGAATGGATCTTGTTTAAACGACTTTTTAATTGCGAACCAAGCAGCTCGTAATGCAAATTTGATGTTTTTCATCAATTCGGCCTTTGTCATTTTTTTCGTGGAATCGTGTTTAAATCTCATAATTAGTATCTACACATAAAAACTTTTTATCCATTCGGACGGACGGAAGTTGTTTGTTTCTGAACCAAATATTCGCTTACAAAAAAATTGACGATTTAAAAAAAGGTTGATTAATGATAGAATCGTCTTGAAAACATCTTCGGAAAAAATCCAAAATAAGGCAGGGAATTTGATTAATTGCATCTCCACCCCAGACCTTGTATTTAATCCATAAATTTTGACATTTTTATCAAATTTTCCACTTTTCTCGGATGTGTTCACGGAATCGCATTTAAGCTACCTTTCTTAGTACGAAACCAAATAAAATAGTCGATACAGTGGGATGCCAATATCCTATTGGGTCTGAGATATAACCAATCTAATCTCGATGACATTTATTGCATTTAGTCCCTAAATTTAACATTTTTTTCGGGAATGCCGCTTTTCGCGAACTTTTTACCGGAATCGCGATTAGGCCACCATTGAATAAAATAGTCTATGCGGTGCCATAGGGTCGGAGATTTGAGCAATCCAATCTAGACCAAGCGCTGTATATTTTGTCCATAAATAAGACAATTTATTCACGAATGTCGCTTTTCGAAAAGTTTTACGTGGAATCGCATTAAGGCCACCATTCTTAGCAAGAATACGAAAAAAATAGTTGAATAGGTGATATAGGGTCAGAGATATATTATACGATATGAACAATCAATTATCGATGGCATTTCTCGCATTTAGTCGATTAAAGTATACTTAGTTGTTTTCACGAATGTCACGGATTTTTTCATGGAATCACATAACGGCCACCATTATTAGCACGGACCAAAAAAAATCAATTTCGTACCATATGGCCGGAGATAACATATGAGTAATCCAATCTCGATCTCAGGCCTTTTAGTTCATAAATTTAATATTTTTTTCACAAACGTTTCTATTTGCTGATTTTTTAATGGAATCTTAATCAGGGGCAACCACTCTATGAAACCTAAAAAAATTGCAGTTTCGGTGCAATAGGGTCGGAGATATGAGGTATTCATATTCAACGCCATGCTTCGTATTTAGTAAATAAACTTTAACGACATTTTCAATCTTTCTGTGTTTACTTTTATTAAATCACATTTTTTTCAACTTGCAAATATATTAATTGACTTGTTTAGCTTTGAAATAAGAATTTAACTAACAAAATACGTGAAAAGACTTTTTTTTCTGAAGAAGCAATCACGTTATGGTTTCATGTTTTAATAAAACAATTGTACCAGACGCAATGACACTCAAACGAACTGTAGGGGGCAGCTGATCCCGATCTGCAGAGAGGGCTGGGAGGGGAGATAGTACAACCCACCATTTTCTCTGCAAGGAGGAACGGTACTAACGACAAGACCTTTATTACCACTTATGTAATTTGAAAATTATTCTACTCGGGGCTGTGTCCGTGTGATATATCTCGGTCTGGGTACAGTGAGAGGCAATAGTCCGATGGGGGTCCAGAGTAAGCGGTAATCAGAAGTAAAGAAGGCGAGTAGATCGGAAGCGAGAGAGGGCAGATGAGAGAGAGGGAGTCTTGTCATGCGGGCGGTTGGAGACTAACTAACTCCATTTAGTTTTCGCAGGCTACTTGAGGTAGTCGACGACTCGCGGACCTACCACGGTCTGTGAATGCCCGACAAACCCCTCTCTTTCCCACCGCCGTACTGCTCTGACGCTTCAAGTCATTCCGGTGACAGGACATACCCCGCCACCGGAAAAATATATTTACAAAGACATCCGGAGTCAGAATTGTTAGCGAACAGCGAAACAATATTTATTAGACCATCCGACTTCCTTACAAATTACAACAATAGCAACAATCTATACATAAAAAGTCTGAGACGAAAATGGCCGCGTTATAACATTCTGGGAGAGGCGATTACGTCCAACACAACACTTTAGTATAACCGACTAATTTGTTGAATTTTATCGCCAACCGATTTCGTTCAGACCAAGCTTCGTCAGAGCAATTAAAACAACTTTTATTTATTTATTTAAACTGGGTTTTTACAGATGTTCACACTTTCACGTGAGAACAATCCAGTTATAAAAACTC
The DNA here is from genome assembly GCA_022606495.2 of Halesus radiatus. Classification (NCBI taxonomy): domain Eukaryota; kingdom Metazoa; phylum Arthropoda; class Insecta; order Trichoptera; family Limnephilidae; genus Halesus; species Halesus radiatus. The sequence continues at coordinate 13,117 of JAHDVE020007162.1, read as the reverse complement.
AGTTAATATACACACATTACAAATAATCAGACAAATACAAATTAGTATAATAAACGTTATTATAATTGCCTTGACTTAATTGTTTATAATAAGGTGATTTGTTTTATTTCATTATTAAAAATCTCAAATTCATCAGTTGTTCACTAAACAAAATGAATTTGCAATATACTGTTAACTCGGGCGATGCCGGGAAGTAATTAGTGGTGTTTTTTTTAAATTTAAATTCGTAAAACAAACACTAAATTAAACTAGTATTTAAAGTTTCTTAAAAACACAATACACTCTATAATTACATATATAGATACAAAACATGAAATGATAAACGCAACAATATTCGTCATGAAAAAACAAACTGTCCTACCTGAAATGGTGTTTCCACTTTCCACCCTCTCTTTACCGGCCCCAGGCAATGAACACCGAACATAGAAGGCTTGAGATGTCTTTTGTCTCTTCTAATGATGCTCTCATATGTGCCGGGAGCCAACAACTCAACCCTTGCCCACCCACCCTTCAACAAACATTTTAGTAATGAAAGCCTTTGTCCGCTGCTGAAAGAAATGCATGAAATTCTGCTACTTTTTTACGCCAATGATTGTACCGGTAAATGAATTAACTTTCAGTGGTTTCAGTGATTAGTCTTTGTATAATAAAGGCTTATTCAGATCTACCGGCTCCTTGCAGCGCAGACACGTTCAGTAGCAGGGAGTATCTACATTACACCGTGCGTGACTGTGTTCATAGTTAATATAAGCGAGTAATTTTACCGTGCCTGTAATTTTACGTGCCTGCACTGTACGGTGCCGGTAGATATGTTACGGACTTGAATGATGTAGGAAACTGCATAGTCGGATATAAGGTAACATTTTAAAGATGGAAAACCAAATTTGACGTTCTTCGTCGAATGGTTAAGCTAGAATACTATGTTTATCTCGATACAGGAATTTCCCAGTGAGACAGATATCGATCAATCCCTTTTATGTTATGTTTTATAAAGATAAATAAATAACTTAAAAAAATTGATGTCAAAAGTAACAATCCCTGATAAATGGTCCATATTATCAGGAGGTTAGCATCACCCTGGGCCCTGATGAAAAACCACGATTTGGAATCGAAACGTTATTTTAAATTACTTTAGCTGTGTTTGGTGAACCGATCTGAATAGTTAGGTACTTTATGGCTTTCTTCTACTTCAAATCCTCCCTTCTCAACTTCTTGCATTTCACAACGTACCCTTGTTGGGGATGCTACAGTTCCACTGTCTCCAGGCAGTTGGGATTCTTGTGCAGTAACAACAACTACACAAAATCAAATCTTGACATAACTCGACTCAGGTATGACTCTTTTGAATAATTCATCTTTTTGGAAAGCGTCTCCGATTTTTTCCTCCATCCATTTGCGTCATATGTACTCTCCCGATGCTGTTTCTCCGGCAAACCTTAAAGTTTCTCGTAAATAAAAGATCTGCATGTAAATAACTTTTCTTACTTCGAAAGGAAACTTTGAGGATTTCCACCGGATTTTATTCCAAGAAAAAAAAAAAATTTGAAGTTCTTCCTAAAGAATGATGAGAGACATTAGATCAAAGACTTGTGTATATGACGTACCCTTGAGAAAATTTGTAAAAATAACAAAATATACCCAACCTTCTGGGATGTCTTTCTTTTAAGATAACAGACAAAATAGAAGGTGAACACAAAAAGATTTTTTTACGAAAACAGCCTTCGTGGTCGAGTGGTCACGGGTCGAATCCCAGTTAGCGAAAAAAATCGTATATCGTTTACTTTTCTGCAGCCTGAAAAATATCCCTCACGTTTTTTTTTAATATTTTTCATCCAGGTTTTCTTTTAAATTGCATTTTATGTAAGTCTTCTATATCTGAGTACGTATATTCAGTTTGATTATAAGAAATATCTTGTTTTTATATATTTATTTTACTATAATATTTATATGTATATTATTAGTAGGCTTTATTTGCAAATACTTAATATTTAATATTTGCTTAATACGTATCATACTGACCGAGGGCTTAAAATCAAACAATGTTACCCACAAAAATGTGTTTTAAAAATAAAAAAATTTATAAATTTATTTTAGATACACGATGATCACACAAGATTAGGTTAATCTTTTCTAAACAATATAAAATTGCACTTGTTTAATATAATAATAATAATAATAATAGTAATAATAATAATAATAATAATAATAATAATAATAATAATCATAATAATAATAATAATAATAATAATAAATAAATAAATAAAAAAATAATAATAATAATAATAATAATAATAATAATAATAATAATAATGATAACAATAATAATAATGATAATAATTGAATGATTTGTATAGTTTACAGTTTATATGAAAAATCTCCTCACGTCCTTGTATTATATCTGTAAATTAATTGTTTTGTGTTTAATTCGTAGAACTCCGTTTAATTTATTTCTTAAATTTATTGTAAATCAGTTTTATTTTAATAGTAAGTATTCCATTTTATTATTATTTTGACAGCTATTTTGGTGTTCAGCAATTGTTAAGTCTGGTTATGCCACGTTAAGACAACCCATCTATATGATTCCATTTTCACACCGATTTTAACATTTTATTGTGCTTAAAATGATTTGCTATCGGTGAAATCGATTTACGGACAGAATAATTGTGATAATAGATTTTTTTTTCTATGAGGTACTTAAAGTTGAAATCTGTGTTCCCCGAATTAATTGGAAATGTTTTTTAATTGATTTATAGTGACGTGAATGCTATTGACTTCTTCAGGGACGTCGGAGAGTTATTATTTATTAATTAAAAATAATATTAGTATTATTACGCAATACGATAAACATAATGCTTTTAAATTGAAAATATTTATTAATTATTTTATAAATTTACATGGGCATTTTTTATCAAAATATCACTTGAAATATTACTTTTTCTGACCGTCCCATTATAAGTTTTACAAAACATTTAAAATACGAATATGATTTTTAAAGTGGAGAAAAGCATTTTTAATCCTTTATCGTTGCGTTTTTGTAAATAAACATAACCAAAGATTTGTAATCCGCATTACAAAAAAAAAAAACATTAATATTACGTAATGTTCATGTTGAAAAAATTAAACTACACACTGTTCTTTTCTTTTTAATTTATCAAATCGACAAGTTTAGTTACGGAAAAACCTTCACAGCATTTTTTAAGGATATTCAACTTTTTAAATGTTTTCGTAAAACATCCGTAGAACGGTCAGATATGTGTAATATTTATGATTAAATTTTGATAAATGCTAAGCCCATGCAAATAAAAAAAAAACGTAATGAATATTTTTCTCTTTAAAAACACCACGTTTATCGTAATGCACAATAATATTATCACTATTTTGAATTGATAAATAATAACTCTCCAACGTCCCTCTCCCCATTAATTGCGGTATATTGTTAAGGTTAGGTTTACACATTTAAATACTTGCAGAAATTAATAATAACATTATCAAATTTCTACGACTCCAATATGTATTTAAAGTTGATTTATGATTTTATGAGATATTTTGTTACTTTCATCTAATATGTTAGTGTTTTTTGCTTTGCAGATCTAAATAGTTATATTTTATGAAAAAACTGTTAATTTTGATTTTTTTTTAAATTTACATCTTTTTTTAATTTAATATAAAGACATACAGAATATTTAATAGTACAGATATAATAGCTAATTAAAAAAAAGTATAAATTTATTTTACAAAAAATGACTAGCTCAATAGGGAAAGATTTCTCGTGTTTGAGTTGCGGAGCACCGCCATCTAGCGACAGTAGTGAATAAATAAAATTAATAGAAATAAAAGAACATCAAGAATGTAATATACATAATGTTTGTGAAAGACTAAAAGTACGTGATAATTATTTTTAATGAAAATTTGTACCGATTATATCATTATATTACATTAAATATTCTCCAGCCAAATAATAACTACTTTAAACTGAAGAATGAAATCATAAATACGTTAATGTCGAAAAACGTTAATACATGTTAGTGTTGCTATTTTCTGAATGAAGAACCCTCAAACTCAGTGTCAAAGAACACTAACAGTAACCTTTATATAAACTATTTTTCATATATTTTTAGGACCATACGTATAAATTTGAGCATCGCCACAAGATACATGTATAATATACGATAAATGATAAAAAATAACATTAGGTTTGAAATAAACATCGTCTTTGTTGAGTTACAAAAAAAAAAGAAAGTTTTTTGGCTCTCCTGAAAAGTCACACTTTTTTGTAAATGATGTTATTTGACATTAAGCCCGAGTCTCGTAGAACGATATTAAAATTCGTTTTTATTTCTACCACTAATTTATATACTTTGCAAAGGTATGCATATATATATGTATAAAAATGAATGTTTGTTTGTCTATTTGGCCTCGATTTTCTCGAAAATTACTAAACCGGTTTCGCTGAAAATAGCACAGTTTATTTTTATTAGTGCCAGGAAGGTTTAAAGAGTTTAGTTTGAATGAAATCCAATAAGTAAAACTGTTGCTATAACGTTTTAAAATTAGTATGAGTGTTATGATTTTATTTAGGTTAGCCCATAGATATATTACTCTGGTTAGCCACAGATTACATGTTCAAAAGAAGAAGATTTGTTTGGGTAGAATATTTTGAAAATTGAAAACGCAAGTAGGTTTCGAATCAAGAACTTTTTTACTTGAATATATTTTGAAAAAATTAAATTTTCGGAATGAAATAAAATTTATAAATAATTGTTTTTTGGTTTCTTTGTTAAGAGATAGTAGATCGCTGTCAAATCAAGAACTCGCAACTTCATAACTTCATTCCAAAAAAAAAATCCCGAGCAACGCCGGGTACACATTAGCTCGTAATTAGATAAAGCCTGGGAAGTAGTATTTGTATAGCTCCTTTGACGTGATTTTTAAAAAAATATAGACTTCGAATGTCCGTCGAATGGTAAAAAATCTTCCAAATTTGCTTACAAAATTCCACGAATTAATTTTAAATGTGTCAAATGCAGTACTCCTGGTACCACCAAGAAACAATAAGGACAGTTATTATTATGATAGTAGCCTACGATCAGATGAGTGAATCTATTAATAATTTTTAGGTGTTCTAATTCATTTCTCCCAGAAAGAAATTGTTATTTAATATCTACATGTCTTCAAAATGACCTATTTTTTTCCGGAAGATATCAGATCCTCAATATAATTTCATTTACAGTATAAAGCACCCCTGTGAATAGAAAATATAAACGTAATTTGATTGCAAAGGCGTGCTTTATTGTATCGTATTTTCAAACCATAACATCGCCATTTCTAATATCCAAGCTAATAATTGCTCTAGTATGAAGTTTGTATTTCCATCGCAGTGTGGCGCTAATGGCGTCCAGTGGTTAAATAGGAATCTGTTTTGAGACTGTGGATGGTATGAAAATCTTTCTTGGAAGAAAATTGAAGTTGTGATTTTATTTAGAAAACAATTCGAAAGATGTCTCTCTATACATTACTTTCTTGTATTTAAAATCTAGAAGTTAAAAAAATAATAATTTGTAAGTGATACTGGCGTGTTGACAATAATTGATATTCTGAAGCTAATTTGAGTTACTACATTATTGTAATAAGTAATTGTTGCAAAGCAAATACGCACAAACTCGCAATATCAAAAATGTGCATTCTGTACCTATACGAATATTTGTGATGTGTACGTATATTATGTATCTACTGGTTCACTATATATTTTTTAATGTAATATTTTTTCTTTCTACATTTAGATATTTTTTCCTTCTTAATATTTTTACCTTGGGTTCCGTCTAACTAGTGTAAAGCAATGATTACAAATTAAAAAAAATAATAATACGAATATTCTATTTTACCGCAATCAAATTTTCAATTGAGATTTGAGGTACCTTATTAAAACGATAGTTCATTGACCACTGATTTCATTCTCAGACAAAATTCTCAGAATTATTCTGCAGTCGTAAGTAAAAACACAGTAATTACCACGATTTGTTAACTATGGAAAATTATTTAGCATCTAATTTCTCATGTTTTTTTATATAAAACATAATTTATATTAGTCGTTTTTTCATATTAAAGAAAGATTTTATTGTTTTTGATAATACCGCAATTTCATCCATATTTAAAAGTAAAAACGTAGTATTTCTGTTTCTGTAAGTAAAAACACAGTTCTTACGCGCAAGTTATTGCATTTATACCTACATTTACGACAATACTGTGTTTTTATCAACCATCTTGAAATACATTCTCCTGCCGCACTGTCTTCACTCTTTGGCAGCGTCTCCTAACCTAGATTTTTGACGTTTGAGTTGAATGTTCTTCCGTGTTTTGTGTTTCTATTGTCCTAAAACCCGTTTTGTATATAAAATAAAGATGAAAAGAGATAAATATCTTTATATACTTAGTATATACAGTCAAATATAATAGTGCTTTTTTGCTTACTGCATTTACTTGAAAAACATTCACCATTAGTAAATAAAAAAAACATTAAAAATGGAAAAATGCATATTCTCAACAGATATTATTATTGAATAAGTATCTATTAGTGTTTTGGCAAAAAATCAGTACTATACAGGCCAAATGTAAATAATACCCTAAAATATTAAACAAAACTCGACCTGGAGAATGACTTCCATTGTAATTACTTTGTTTTTACTAATGAGTTCAGTATATTTGTCATCGGCGTGTATCAGGCATTCATAACCAATAACGAGTTCATTTTAATAGTCACTCAATCAGCACTAAATGAGTCGAAAATCTATAAATACCTTGGGTCACTATACGAACAAATGAATATCCCGAATTCCTTTGGTCCAAAGGTAAGCTCACCGAAGGCTGTTACTAGAATATACCCTGAAGGTTGGATGTGTATATCTTTACCCCAAATATGTATAGGTATACAAATTTCAACACGTTGAATTAACATCATTTGGTTGGGTTATGTTAGGTGAGAAAATATTACTTTCACAATTTTTTTTTGCATTTCTTGGGCATTAACTATGTAATAATTTCTAGATATTTAGTTTTAAAAGTTTTATTTACTATGTACATTTGTTATTTGAATTTATTATTTGGATACCTGTTTTGACACAGGTTCACTAGCGTTCTTAAAATGAACTTCAACTAAACAAGTACAGAAACAATTAGGTGAGGGTAGTGGGAGTGATGATTTTGAGGGAGGAATAAAAAAAAACAAGTTTAAACATTCAAATATTAATACATATTTTAAATGTTTCGCCTTAGAAACGAAGCTCTAGCCACTGAGCTAATGAGACCTTATTGTTTTCTTCGATGTATCTCGAATATACCTTCTTTTTTGTTACAGTAGGCCCTGAGGCAAATAATTTCTCTCTAGGCCTATATCACCTTTAGGGATGCTGTTTGGAGGGTCTTTTATAGAATAGGAATGACCATGGGTCTTGAAGAGAAGCATGTTGTAGGAGGGAGAAAATACAGAGGCCGGTAGATTATTCCACAGCCGAGCTTTTGAAAACAAAAACGAGTCATAGAAACGACCCGTTCTCATGTGACAAATGTCAACCGTGTTATTAATGATGGTAGTTTCTTAGAGCATCTTCCATAAAATACTGATAGAATAAGTACAGCATTCCCACCTGACATCTGTGCTCCAAAGTTTGCAATCCGTTTGTTTAGATAGGCGAATCTGTCAAACGGTTTTTGCACAGAATCAAGGGTTTTTCAGATATTTTAGGGCTCCCGACCAGAGGTGGCTGCCAAATTCTACAGTGGGGCGCACTTGCGATTTGTACAGGGTCAACAGTTCTGTACTATTGAAGTATCTGCGGGCTCTGTATAGCACGCCCAGGTTCTGAGAGGCTAACTTTACTCTGGCTTCGGTGGAGCCCCCATACCTGAGCTCGTCACTTAAGGTTACACCAACCATATCAATGGAGGGCTTGTTGGGAAAATTGCGTTCATTAAAGCAGACTAGATTGACATTTCGATCCCCCTTAGACGTAACCAGACAAGATAGGATCTTTGATACATTAAATTCGACGTGGTTATTCTCACGCCAAGATACCCTCTCGAGATAACCGTCCATTCTCTGCCTCAAAACCCTCTGAGTTTCTGTGCCCTATATAGTGTTATGAAGCGAGTCCCTAACAACTAAAATTGACAAACCGCGGACCAGGAATTAACCATAAATAAACATGAGTTGTCTATGGTCGCTTCCTTTGGGAGGGGGAGGGGGTAGGCCGACGGCGGGGGAGGGAGTTGAAAGGAGAGTGGAGACCATTCTTGTCTAGAGATCCGACCTGTCCACTGCTTCGACCTGTCCGCTGCCTACCTGCTTCCAACAAGGGTTCCGTTCCAATTTACTTAGTTATTTATTTCCCTTTTGCTTCTTGATAAAACTGAAACCATTTTAAAATCATTCAAATTCATTCTATCTTTTAATAACCTGCAGTCGTCCACAGAAAGGTTAAAGCTTTTCCTAGAGCCTTTAAATTCAGCTATAAAATATAGGCCTGAACTCCCAGGTATTTGGGTATATAGCAAAAGAGAGTTGTTTTTATTTTGAATTCCCTATTCCTGTTTATATGTATCTATTTATCTATCTATCTATCTATTTATATGTATTTGTTTTTATTAATGATAACTAAGCGGTAATTTCGAAAATCGCCCATCAACGAACTGACAACACGACTAAAAGACGGTTGTATTACTTTCTCGTATACATCCCTCTACCCTGAGAAGAGCTAGTCGGGGGATATTTTATATATTAGATCTATTGGTGAACTTTACTAAGATTGCCAATACAAATGTTCTTACGTAACGGAACGAGGTTCTCTGGAACGTGACAATATGATATATGCAGTATCGTATCCACACCAATATCTACTATGGTATGGCAAATAATACGAGAATTAATTGAATAGAACTGTCAAATGAGGATAAAATTCTACAAATTTAAAATTGATATCGATAAAGATATCAGAAATATGGCATCATTAGCTCAGTGGCTAGAACGTTGTCCCCATAAGATGAAGGTCCTGGGTTTGATTCCCAGATGCAAGTGATACCTTTTTTTTTATTTTGTGTCTCTTCTGTTTCATATCTCATTTGAGATTCGCTAATATTCTCTTCTTCAATGTTTACATTACATTATTTTTGCGAACATTCTTAAGTACATGAAAGTAGTTTTTTTTTCAAAACTAAAAATTGTATTTTGAATATAAGCAAAATTTTCCTATACATATTTTGTTACTATTAGATGTATTCAATTTGTTCCTAATTTATCCAAAGAAAAAGCATCCGTTATTACGCAAGGTGCTGTCAGATTTTCATTTCATCCAACCGCAGATTTTATGGCCCTATTTCTGTGGGTGAGATGTTTCATATCGACAACCGTATGGTTTTTCATGTAGTCGCGCCGGTTACGGTTCAACTTAGGTATCTTTAAAATTGATTTTTTCAATAACGTGCATTCTTATAAACCTACCCAATTGTAATCATTATACCTGGTCCATAGACTTACCTTCGTCATTATCCGCTATAATTCCATTCGAGATGCTGTGTTAAATCGCACTCGCAATCCGCAGCAATGTTTATATTGGATTTCGAAAACACCGCAATGTATAGGATTATGATATCGCCGCAGATTGGAGAAAATCCTCTATTAATTTTTAATGTCGAAATATTATCTATTTTATAATTTGTTCAAAAGATCTGTATTTACTTTGTGGCGTCATTATTAATAAATCAATTAAAAATTAATTTGTAAACACTACTTTTTTAATATATGCATATCGACATGTTTCAAAAGCGAAGATTTCCTCATCGGGACATACAGAATACTAAATAATAATGTCAAGTATTTATAGACAAACGATAAAGATGGAACACAATAATGTAAGAATAGATAAATTATAAACATAAACAAAAATTGATTAGAGTTGGTATGTAATTAATTAAAAATGTTAATAAAAAATTATTGTAAAAAGAACTTATATTAGAAAATAAAAAGTAATTAATCAAAATCACAATGATTAATCACTTATATACTTAAAACAATTTTTTAGAATTTGTCTGTTCTTAAAATATTGTGTTCTTTGTATATATCATTTGAAGATACTTGACAATATTATTTTCTAGTATCCTGCATGCCCTGACAAGGAAAGCTTCGCTTTCGAAACATGTTTATATGTACGAGTATATATTAAAAAAGCGGTGTTTACAGAGTAATTTTTAATTCATTTATTATTATTTATTTATTTATGTGCTATTTATGTGCATCGACAACCAATTAAGAGACCCCGTGGAGAAAGTACGGATCAATGTAAGTCTTAGGAATCCCATCCTACCTTTCCTATTTTTCGCTGCATATTTTAGCAAGCGAATTGTTACTATTTTACCGTATTAAGGTAAATTTCAAGAACCGGCGCAACTACCATGTCTTTTGGAACATTTATTGTAGAAAAGTATTTCTTGAATTAACGACAACGGATATTTTAGGTTTACTAAAATCGGTAAAAAAAAACTCTGTAATATTTCCACTACTAATGAATAATCCTTAAATTGTCTACTACAAATACATTTTTATATTTCGCTGCTAACCCTTTTCCAAATGTTGTTTAGCAAATATTTTTACAGTGGATCTGAACAATAAGTTTTCAAAATTCCGTATCGTATTATGGAGAATAGCTCAAACAGACAGACAGGTTAATATTACAAAGTATCAACTTTCAGGAGGAACATGGATAAATAAATAATTGATATCGTATTTTATGACCATCATAGTTATATATTAAATATTTATTTTTATTCATACATACATATATAATAGTTATAATAATTTACATATGTTACATATACATGTTATTCACTAATATTTAATTTGATACAATAGCGAACATAATGATTATTCCATCTATGAAATTGAAACAACATACCTACAGTAACATCCATTTAATTCTCTCGATAGTAATAAACAACTTATGATTAAATAGTTTTTACTTCTCTATAATAATATATCTAATTTTATTTACAAAATTACTTCATATCATTTTTTCTAACACAAAGGTAACATTTTACGTAAATTATTCATACTAGAACTATAAATAAATCTTTCAGAAAAGGGTTAAAAAAAAAACAAATAATTAATTAATTTTCATGTAATTTTCTAAGATATGTGTTAAAGTTTATTTTGAAGTCAAGGTACAGGTGTCTCACAGTTACAAAATATTAAATCAAATAATAGAGGTAGAGGTAGAATTTTTTTCGTAGTTTTAAAAATATGTATTTGATTTTACTATCCCTACAAAAATAGATAGAACGTTGATTACGTGTCATATAAACGCTAGTGCTTTTACCTTATTTATTTTTAGTATAATAATATTTTTTTAAAAACGTCAAAAAGATCTTTTGTCGAATTTTCAGAATGAGACATTGGTAAAATATTTGAAATTTTTCATTTTCAAGCCTTTTCAATGAAGCTTTTCGAGGCATCTGAAATACGTAGGTTGTATTCTGTTTCACGATACCAATTAGTGCGGAACAGTGATTTCCCTGTTGACATTCTACAATTATTTTGATGACTTTTGTACGTTTTTTTTAAGCTGAAAATAATTATTAAAATGTTTGTGTTATTTTCCGTCATGTGTAGCGATTTGATTAATATAGGTGTGATATTTTGATTTTCAATGACATAAATGAATCTGTTTTATTCCGAATGGACATCATTCCAAAAATTTATTTTATTTGGAAGACAGAATACAATATTTATAAGGTATGGTAAATACACATAAAAACTGGATCAATTATAGGTTTTTCTGAAGCGAACATAACGCAGGAACTCTTCAGATATTTTAAAACAGTATAACTTAATATGCTATGTTAATGAGGATAATAATACCATATAACTTCAGATCGTCGCCCTTAAGGGAAAAGTGTAGTTTATTTTTATTTTTAAATACGGATATTTAAGGGGGAGAGGGATGACGGAGAGTGAATATTTATTAATTATAAATAATAAAAATACTATATGCAATACCAAACAATAATTTATTTTTTATTATATAGAGCATTTATCAAAATAAAATCAGAAATGTGTCTTTTTCTGAGTGAAAAAAATATAATTAAAAAAAAGTGTTCGACCCAAGAATGTCAGAATTCAACAAATTTGTGTTTAATGGAAATGTCCCGAGGGAAAATATTTTCCCTCAGGGCCTATGTCATCTTTGGGAATGCTGTGTGGTTGGTATTTTTAAGGAAAGGAAGGCGAGGAAGTTTGAGAAGGAAAAAAGGTATGATGGGTGGCTAGGAATCTGGGGGTTAGTGTTTCCAGGAGTGAGGAACGTATGAATCCACATCCTCACTGCGGTACAAGGCGATTGGTCGAGTGTCCAGCTGGAGAGGTCAAGGGCTCGGCCTCAAACGATATCCCCTGATTCGGTTCATCACACAATTGACACGTCCGCCGCCAAAACCTGGACAAAGTTTATTCCATGAACCCGGGCACCACTGCTAAGTTACCTCCCCTAGTGAACGAGTCGGGGTGACCTATGGCAGAGGTATTGGTTATCCAATGAATGCTTCCCGGGGCAGCGGTATACTCGCGTACCAAATTGTTGCCAGGGTGATATTTTACGCGGGGAAAAAGTTACCAGAGTAAATAAAGATAGATTGCATTTGGTTTTTTCATAGATAGAGCTTAAAATTACAGGATTGCCCTGATAAATTTCAATTTTGGAGACGGGTATCAGTACCGCCGCCCCGGGAACCATTAATTGGATAACCGATACCTCTTCCACAGATCACCTCAAGTGGTTCGCTACGTTCGGTGACTTAACAGGGATTCTCGGGTTCATGGGGTGAGGTATATCCAGGTCTTGACGGCAGATGCGTTTACTCACCAGCTGCGTGGTGGGACGTATAGGGAGATTCTTTTACCTCTCCAGCCGAACTGTCTGGAACCATCACCTTGCACTGCAGCGGGAGAGAGAGATGCATATGTCCGTCACTCTGACCTGCAGATTTCTACCCACCCTTCGTATCCCTTTCCTTCCCCAGATCTACCTCTATCCTTTTCTAAAAAAAAAAAACATCCACACACCATTTGCAAAGATGA